>JAQFVV010006437.1:1123756-1218945 GCA_028023455.1 Epiperipatus broadwayi | reverse complement strand
CATGCGAAATGCCCAGGCGCCAGTTCTATTAATGAATAGAACAATATAAAATATATAATACAAAATTATTACTGAGACTCTATATTTAAGTTTATGTTCAGCTCAGCTCAGTGGGAGGCTATAGGCACTTCATAAGATATATGATAATAAATGAATAAAAGAAGAAATATTATAAAACATTTAATATAATGAAATTCCTTTGTTAATTAATTGTATGATAAAGAATCATAATGTTTATTTGGTACAGTCTATTAAAATATACTTTAAACTTAATTTCTTCCTTCATCCAAGTATAACACATATCAGCTTGCTATAATTGTATTCTTAAACAATTCTATGACTTGGCATATCATAATCTAAACATCTACTTTAATGCCAATCAAGAAATAAACAATAAGATCTCAGGGAATTTTAACAAACACAGTTGAATTAATAAACTACATTGGCCCATAAGTTATAATTCTAAAGTATGATAAAAATGTAATGAAACAAATTGACTAAAATATTTTACTGTGTTTCAATAATAAGGTAATGACAGAGATAGGGTATTTTAATCTCATATCATCATCTAACAAATATACTGACTTGGCAACCTTTCTAATACGTTTATCAAGTGGCAAATGCTCTTTTATAATGTTTGGATTAAGAAAAACAATATTGTCAGACACTAGCAAATTTAATATTATAACTCTAAAATAATATATCTATTTTGTAATAGATTTATGAAATGTGGAGGTGTGGAAATGGAAAACACAATGTACACAAGAATAACTCAAGACACAGTTTTTAAGATTTTGAATAACTAAAACAAATCATTTATTACAATAAAATAAACTTGGTTTAATATGATATTTACAAATGGACTATTTGACTTACAGATTTTTAAATTATCAAATAAACTTTGAACATCAGTTCGGGATTATCCCTACTATCAAAGCAAATTAATAACAAAACTTAAATATCCTGACTTCGAACATATGCTTTGTCTACATGTTTCATCTACATGACAATAAATAAATAACATATTATATTATTAGCACAAAAAAAAATACTTTTGAGAGGATATTACTCTTGATTAACAAAATAAATCAAATTAATTATATTTGGCTCTCAACAAAACAACTTTCTCTAATTGACTAAATAATCACTTTCAATTACGTATACCTTTTATTCATAGCAACAAATCATGTTTATTCTGATGATTTGATGATTTATAAACTTTATTTAGATAAATACACTGTATTTTTAAATATTTATTCCCGTTTTAATCTCAATACTCTATACTTTATATTTAAATGAATGTAATGTATTTCAAAAAACATTTATTTCTCATTTTAATTTCAATAATTCTATACTTTATATATGCGATATTATTTATATTACGCGTGTGTATGCACGTTCAAGCAGCAATAATATAAAACAATCTTTTCTATAAACTCTCCATTCATCAAGAAAATATCATACAATTATTTTATTTCGAACAATGTCGTAATTCATTAATAAAATAAGACACTAATATTACATCAACAATTTATCTAGCCACATATTAATTAACACAAAGCTATATTTTCATGATTATATATACTATATAAACTCTTACTGGACACTTTTACAATTCCTCATTACCAAGAATCTAAGAAAAACGTCACATAACTTCCTAAACATCATTTAATCATATTTTCAACAACAACTCATCTACTTCTAAATACACTATTGGCGGGGACTTATTTCCTCATCACCAGGCTCTAAGAAAATATCACTTCAAAATATCATTTAATCATACGCATATAATATAGACTAGGCTTTACTCATGGAAAATTGTTCACATATACTACATAAGCAAAATCTTTTATCCCTAAAACATTATAAAGCAATCAGATTTCTTTCCATTCTCATAGCTTTTCTAAATATTGAACATTATAAATACACACTGGCAGATAAATACATACAGATAACATACCAATCCATTCAACTCAGAAGAATATGACAGTGTATGAAATTTATGCATAAAATATTCACAAACTGAACTTTATCAAACAAATATCATAATTGTGCAAAACAAACACACACCCGCGCGAATAAAAAGTATATATAATATTAACTCTAAATTACACACTAAGCAGGTAACATGATAATTAAATATTGCATTAAGGTATAACTTTTAATTTAATATTTATAATTATTACCAACGAACTTTCTTTCATATCTTGCAAACTACTTCTATTATAAGTTCCTTGATTTAAAAAAAAGAACAAAATTTTCACTTTGAGATAATAAAGTATACAAAATAAATGTAAACCTCTCTAATAATATATTTAAAAAAATATTTCTTTCTTTTACCTTTTAAACGAACAATAAGACCTGTTTGAACACAATCAATTTTTACCAGCCTACTCCTCATTTGGATACGCTTCAGAGACGTTCTTGGTGGTCAAAATATCATATTCATTAATTATGACAAGCAATAAAAAAAATAAAGAAACAAAAGTTATTAGTTTTGTAATTTAAAATAAAAGTTCACTTGCAAAGCTTGGTTCCAGGTTTATGAAACAATATGGGACACATTCCAAACTGAATTTTAAACTAAAATAAACTGCTGTAGGATAACCAAACAAATATAGTCATGCTTAAATAGGACTCAGCATCTTCAATGTTCATAACAAAGTTATTTAAGTTACTGTATCATACATAAGCAATCAATTTATCTTCTATTATGACGAGAGTATAATAAATTCTTAACTACTGTTGGACAGGAATTATCTCACTTATTCCGTTGTAGTTCTAAATTGAATGCATAATTATTTTTAGTAGTTTATTGAATAGCATTTAATAATACTTTGTTTTATTTTCCATCTTTATCGAAGAGAACAAAAATTACCCGCATTTCTATCCTTCTATTCGATTTAAACAGATATTTAATTTGAAGTACTCACTTTTATTTCCTTCATTTAACATACGTATTATTTCCAGAAATACCAGACAAACAAATACTGTCATCTCTTTATGATGAATTTAATCATGGCATGATTTATCAAAATATGCATATCTTTACGTCTATGTTTAATTCTCACAAAAGCGTAACAGGAAAATAGTGAAAATAAAAATATATTCTGTAAAATAGTTCTGCATGCGTTTTCCAGATATATTAAAGAACACATGTTGGTCAATGATACAACAATAATATTCATGCAATTTATTTCTATTTAAAATGATAATTAAGTGAAGTAATGTAGACTGGATGTTATTAACATACATTTTTAAAAGAGCAATAGTTATGAAGATGGTTAATTCAATATGTTTAAATCAAGAAGAGTAAAGTAAACTGAGTACCTTTTTAAAACTTAGAACTGCATTCTGAAATTAACTCTTTCCATAATATATTTCTTAATATTCTTTTGAAGTTTTACTCCAAAGTCCTTTTTTTAAAAAATCAATTTGACTTCAGCAACTGGTTTTAATTTCACAAAACCAGCCACTGTTTTTGGCTACAATTACATTACATAATATGCAAATTTTTCACTGGAGATCTTTGTTAAAAAGCTCTTTTTAGCCAAGTTCATTTCCTTCCACCAGGTTACTCCCATGCTCCTCTTCTATCTCAGCTAATTACATATTCAAAAAAATCTTTTTTAAAAAAAAACAACACTTTGATTTTTTAGAATTAAAATCAAGATAAAAATAATAATAAAATAAATAGCTTTTACAAACTTGAAAGAAAAATGAATATTAATTAACTATTAAACAAAAATGATTAATAATTTATTTAATTTGTAAAATAATCTATTGATTCACCTATCTATTAATCATCGGAAAGAAATATATATTTGTTAAATTATTTAAGATAACTACTGTAATTTAAATGTTTTTTTATTGTGCATGTACTATTGTTTGCTGTTATTAAAGGATGAAAATGAAATGAAAATGATGCGGAGTCATACATGCATGCACATGTACTACAACCTAAATATTAAACTATCTTAACTAAATATAATTGAAATGGCTATTAATTGTTGACAAAAGGATAAGTATTAATGAATAAAGAATTTTAAAACCATTCAACTAATACTACAACAATATAAAATAACTTTGCATCTTTCTGACAAAATGTATCAATTCCATTAATAAACAACCCTTCTTCCTTATATTAAATACCTCATTAACCACACTAATAATAATGAATACCTATCAAGTGGTCAATAAACTGCATAAGCAATCCATATCTAAGCTTTAAACAATCTCCAGCTATATATATATATATATAATTACTGTCCTCACAATTTTGATACAAACCACTCAATGGAAGCATATTAATAAATTTTTATTAGTTATTCATCAGTCTAAAGATTATTCACTTAATGAACAATTTTTTTTGTAATGTAATTTTTGCTACATATACTTATCCAAGGTAGGTGACTGATTTTTATCCACTTTAAACACCTTGTGGAGTGGTGTAATCATAAACATCTGGCCAAAAACATGTGAAAAAGTTGTATGATCTCCACTCATTATTTTGATCCCGATCATATTCTCTTACACATATCTTTATCATTATTCAGTATATATAGATAATGAATTAATACAATTTAAATGGCGTAATTTACTAACTTCACAACTTTGACACAAACCACTTGATGAAAGGTATTAATGAATTTACTAGTCATTCTTTAGACTAGATATTATGCATTTAATAGTCAATATTTCTGTAGTGTAATTTTCACTACAACATGCTCACACAAAATAGGGACTGACTTGTATCCACTTTATGATTAAAAACATGTGAAAAAGATGTAAGATCTCCAGATGCACATTTCATGCTGAACCAGCACTCTTAGTTGACCCAGATTACATTCCTTCATGGGGTATTAAAAGTGGATTAAAACGAATCCCTACATTGCATGAGAGTGATGTAGTGAAAATTACACTACAGAAATATTATTTATTAAGTAGATAATCTCTAGTCTAATGAATGACTTATAAAAATTATTAATATGCTTCCATTGAATGATTTGTGTCAAAGTTGTGAGAGTAGTAAGTTTGTTACTATTTAATTAAACTGTAGTAATTTGCTATCTATATACTGAACAATGACAAAGATATGTGTAAGAGACTGATCTGGACCAACCAATAAGTTCCGGTTCAGCACGGAACGCCATAAGATATTATCACTATAATACATCAAATATTATACTTTCAATAACAATATTATAATTTTTATCATTTTAATTAAAATAATTATTAATGCAGAAATTTTTATTGTAAGAGTCTAATAATAGAAGTCATAGAGAAAATTTAAGAATATCTGAATAACAGGTTTTAAGATAAAAAAGACTAAAGTCCTGGTGTTATATTCTGCTACATGAAATGAAATGTTTGATATCAGGTTTTGCCATATTTCTCTTTTGATTACAATTTTGGATAAAAAAATTTAGGTTCTTTTATTCTTCCTCTTGAATAGAAAGATAATATGCTTTCTTTATTTAAACTGATATTTCTGTAAAGATTTATTTCTTAATAATTCAATTTTAATAATATCTCTTTTTGAGTGTGTATTCCAGACAACAGATTGATATTCGATAACAATTTATATTTTAATTGATTATTAAACAATATGTCATACTTAATAATCATTTCCATAACTTTAAGAGCTCTATTAATTATGGGTTTAACATGCCTATGAAATGATCCGTTATTTGTAAATAGAATATCTAGATCTGTTTGAAAAGTGTTATATTTATTTTATCAATTTAAATAAGTTATTAAAACAGGCAAACTTTCTATATGCGTTGCCACTCAATGCAAGCCAGAGTGAATCAATGGATGCCAGAAGGCTTGTACATATAATCCCCATCTAGTGCCTTCTCATCCAATATCCACAGACTAATTTCTGGCTTGTTATCTTCATCAGTGAGGAGCCTTGGATCTGAAAGCACAGTACCTAGATCTTAGGATTTAATGCAACCCTCCAGCAGCCACCTTTTATCTCTACTTAACTACAAAACTATGAGTCTTAAATTGAAAACACTATAATATTTTTAATCCAAGCCCATTGGCTTATATAGTCATATAGATCTAAACTTAGTTCGGTACCTATATATTTTGGTGACTTTGGCTCTTTAATAACCATAGCCACCACTATCCTATTAGGCAATACGTATAGAGAGTTTTGCCTGTTTTAATAACAGTTATAAGCAAGCATAAGAAATGGTGATCATGTGGCTTATTGGCTTAAAACCAATCTTGCCTAACTAAAGATAATATGAGAAGCCTAGATATTCAGTGTATTGCAATGTGAGACTATTGAACATTTGTTCATGTCAATCAACATTTTAATTTCACTACACCAACAATAAAATTATTAATATCATTTTGTAGAGAAATTCGATCATTTAATGTAATTATCCGTTTGAAAATCTAAAAGTCATCAGCATAGCATAATAAATTTGATCACTTAAGATGATCTTTAAGATCGTCCATGTTATGTTGGATGAACATGTATATGTTGAATATAATAATACAAAGTTACTGTATCAAATATATAAAGTAATTTGCTAGAAAATAGAATTTGCTGCCATGTATACTTCTACCAATTAATATTTTTAATGAAAATCATGATAGCATATAATCACAAACTATATTACGATCAAGTTTATTATTTAGTTATAGGACTCTAGTTATTCATCTTCATCTTGCTACTTTTTTTTTTCAGAATGCTACTTGCATACATGCACAGAAAATATAGCATATTCATATAATTGTCTGTAATTTTTTAAAATAAAATGTATAGTAATAACTAACAATTATTTTTTTTTTTCAGAGGCAGAAAAAGAAAATGAAAAGAAATCAGAATTGAGACCTTCTCGGGTTCCTCTATCTATTCCAATTATAGGTGTCAGCACTAAATAGATGAAGATTTTGATATGGAGCTAGTTACATTCACCATCTCTTTGTCAAAAAATTCCAATACGACACTAATTCTACCTCCAAACCTCTGACTAATCTGTTTTTTGTATGTATTTATATAAACCTATTTTTACTAATGACAATGTTCGTTTTCTAGTATTATCATCGCTGTGATTACGCTATTAGTTAAATTATCTATTAAAACTATATTTTATAGTAATTACTTAAGGTGATCTATAAATAATGAATCCTACGCAATAACTGATAATAACAATTATATTCGTTCATCATCTCTAGGCATGTCATTATAAGCTTTAGTAACTCATAGGTGCCAAAACACAATGCTTAATAAAACCCTATTCTGTGTTGGTTCTATCTAATATCCCCAGACTAATTTCAAGGTTATGTTTTATTAGTGAGGAATTTTGGATCTTGGCCAGAGAGATAAATGATAGTTACTAGAGGAAAAGTGCATTAGAATTTGAAAGGCCCAGGTACACTGTTCCAAAATCCAAAGCTCTTCCCTGATGAAAGTCATAAGCTTAAAAGGTGGGAATATTTGATAGAACTGCATACGATAGAAATTTATTAAGCCCTGCTATCTGGTGTCTATTAGTTACTAAAACTTTTAGTAAGTGGAATAAAAATGATGAAAGGAAAAAGTATCCACTAAGTCAGCACTATGTAAGCTGTAGTCGTATGATAAAATCATGTGAAATTTTATTGGTTAATAGAATAATCACTTAAAAATGTTTTATTCATATTTATTGTTGTTTTTTATTTTTATTTTGTTTTTTGTAGGAAGCAAGTTTTATTGACTATAACAATTCTAAGAGTGCTGTGAAAAAAAAAACGATGTGTTATTGATAATAGTTTGCCAGTTGCTTTTAAAATAACTTCCATCCTGAGTGTGAGCAAACTTCCTCTCACGAAGTTGATTGGTTTTTTTTTTTTTTTTTTTACCGAGCAATCACTTTGAACCAAACTTAAATTAAATATGTATTAATAAAATAAATTTAAAACTTGTAATAATTTTGCTTTGTATTGTATGCTCCTCCATTCTGCTTTAAAATTTTTTATTACAAAATTTCAACGATATTGACAAAATAAAATTTAAAAAATCTCACGTTGTTTGATCCATCTCATTGGAATAAATCTTTTTAAAAATATAGATCCCCCTTTTATCATCATAATATATGTAATAAATTTAGATGAAGTTTAGTATATAATAAATAAATTTCACAGTATATTTTAATAGAGCTTTTAATTAATTCAACGGCAACCATCTTCAATTAAAACATTTCCAATAGTAATTAATATAACTTTAATATTTCCTTCTATACCACATGCTTTGTATAGTTTTGCATTAACGTTTTGTTTATTAAAACAGGCAAAACTCCATACAGTAGTGCCACTCAGTGGAAGCCAGAGTAATCAATAGATGTCAGAAGGCTTGTGCATGAAATCCCTATCTAGTCTGGGATATTGGATGAGTAGGCACTAGATGGAGATTTTATGCACAAGCCTTCTGACATCTATTGATTACTCTGGCTTCCACTGAGTGGCACTACACTATGGAGAGTTTTGCATGTTTTAATAACAGTTATGAGTAAGCATTAGAAATGGTGATCATGTGATGTTTAGTGGTTTAACCTTTTGTTCATTTATTAAATTGTATCTGCTAATAAAAAAAAGCTGTTCAGCTTTTCTTTTTTAATATGATTTTGTTCATGCAATTCAAGTTATAATTTTTCAGGTCTAATGATGTTTGTACTTCACATGATCACTATCTCTTATGCTAGCACATAACTTATTAAACAGACAAAACTTTCCATAGAGTAGTGCTATCCTGTGCTAACCAGAATAATCAATGAATGCCAGAAGGCTTGTGCATAAAATCCCTATGTAGTGCATACTCATCCAATATCCCCAGAGTAGTTTCTGGCTTGTGGCCTTCATCAGTAAGGAGGGTTGTATTAGATCCTAAGATCTAGGTGCAGTGCTCTCAGATACAAGGCTCTTCACTGATGAAGGCCACAAGCCAGAAACTAGTCTGGGGATATTGCATGAGTAGGCAGTAGATAAGGATTTTATGCATAAGCCTTCTGGCATCCATTGATTACTCTGGTTGGCACAGGGTGGCACTACTCTATGGAGAGTTTTGTCTGTTTGATATTTGTACTTCTAATATTTTTATTCTTTATTTTGTTATATAGGAATTTATGTAAGAGTTTGACTCACTAACACATAATTGTCCACTTCTATGTTCTATTAATTTTGTCTTTTGATATTATTTGTTAATCTGTTGTAATTTAATAATATTCTAAGATCATTGTCTTCCATGTTGTACAGGTTACATATTTAAGTAACTTATTTTACCCATTTTTGCAGCAAACTCCATCTTCATATTTTGAATAAAACCTAGTGAGATTTTCATTAATAGTTCTCCATATTACAGAGTAAAAAGAAGCAGTGAATACTCATCAATATTTTTGGAGAATGAGCTACTGTCAGGCCATGAATTTTCTCTCTCTAAAGTAAAGATTATATGCACTGAAAGAAAGACGACAGAAAGAGAAAGGCAAAAGAAGCAAGAAGTATAGCCAAAGACAAGCACACATTAAATTAAAAAAGCTATCATCCCTCTATCCAAAAAATAATCTCTATAACATCTTTTACATAGATTTGAATATAAATACAACAATACATGCAATTTTATGCAAATCTTGCAAATAATAAACAAATACATATAAGATGAACTTTTAGAAAAATTAATTGTATAAAACTATGACTATGATACTAATGGTATTGAAAATGCTAAGCTGAATAAAAATATTAAAACAATGGAAGCCTTTTTTTTAAGTGATAGATATTCTAAAAATTAATATTTGATATTAGAAAAATATAAAAATAAATTTCTAAACTGGGTTTTTATCTATAATAATGGTGCTTTGCATCATTGAAAATCATTTATCTATTCAAAAAGTTAGTCAAAATATTAGATATTTGAATTTTATATTATTAAAAAAAAGATTTTGGGTTAGTTATCATCAAAGAAAGAAAATAAAATTAAAATTTAATATAAATTTATTGGTATTAAATTGTAAAAAATATTTTAAAACAGGCAAAACTCACTATGTGATGTTTATTGGCTTAAAAAATATTTTCTTTACCATTTTGACAAAGGCAATTTTAGTTTACCCAATGAAACTTTTTAAGAATCATATTTTTAAAAATAAATTGTTTTCATATCAAATCTCTTAGTAGTTACATAAGTTTTTAATTTAAAATAAGTCTTTTACAAAAATATTGCATAAATAATCTTTAATTTATAACCAAATTATTGAAAATTACACTTTTTCTTTAGAAATGTAAATTATTTGGTTATTTGGTGTCAGTCTAAAACACTACCAATCAGAAATTGTCATTTCCATTGACATCTAGGGATATCTCATTCATGATATTGTCATGCAAATTTGGTTATTACCCATGCCTAAAAGATCCATATAATGCTATCATCTTCAGATTTTTTTCAAATAATAGTTTTAAAATCACAACTGCATAAAATAAAGCTATACACAGTAATGTAAGATTATAGATAGGCTTAAAACAACATAAAGAAGATATACATGATTGCAATACTATCATAACACCAAAAACTGCAAAATCTATGTGAGATCACCACTGCTTTTATTAAAAGATTTAAATTTGTTTATAACAATTCTGAAAATTTTAATTTTCTAAATCTATAAATTGATTTCATGTATAATGCTTATATATATATATATATATATATATATAAGCATTATACATGAAATCAATTTATAGATATATATATATATATATATATATTATCTGTCTTATTATGATATTTATATAATTTGCATTTCTCTGTAAAAGTTGTTCTATCCTGCCATTTTATAAACCATAGAGATTTTTGACATTGAATGAAGAATCTTTCTTCAATTGATTTTATATAGATTTATAATTGTAAATGAGTTTCATCTTAGAATCCAATAAAATCTTAATATTTTAAATGATTGATAATATATTATCAAAAATGAAAAGAAATTTAATCCATTAAACTGTTACCTCATATAATTTTTAAGTAAATACTATAATGTATAATACCATAACAATAATTACATAAAACCTTTTTAGCAAATATTTTATGCCCTTCTCAATGTTATGAGCTATTTTAGAGTTTCAATTTACACTGTATACATGGTGGCATCTATCATTTTTTATATAAATAATTAAAACTAAAAATAATAGAAAAAGACAATCAAACAAACAATTCAAATATTTACAAATTTTACAAGCAAAAATAAAATTTATCAATTAAACAATAAATATATATAAAGCTTCAATTAATTTACTTAGTAATTGGTCAATTAAAATGATTAGAAAGTTATCTAATATATTTGTATATCTTATATTTATTGTACATTTTGTAAATTTGTTATGTATTGTTTAATTGATAAATTTTGCTCTTGTATATTATATTTGCAAATCATGACATTGTTGTTGTTTTTTCTATTATTTTTGGTTTTAAATAATATATATAAAAAAACAATAGATGTCAATATGTGTTCAATATAAGTTGAAGTTTTGAAAAAGTTTACAATCACAACAAGAAGGGCATACATAACCTGTTTGCTGAAAAATTCTTTTTCATATTGTTATAATAAATATATAGAATTATTGCTGTTATATAATGGTATTTTATAATATATATATAAGACATATTTTGTGGGTTCATCCGTGTTAAAATATTTTAAATACTGACGTTTTGACTTGGTAACACAAGTCATCCACTGAGTGATAAAAAGTAGAAAGACAATTGTAGAGGTGCTACAATCACTGATTTGAAAAAACGTTAAAGTTCCACCAATAGCAAAAATGTTAAATTAAGAATGTTTTTTAAAAAAATCTTTCCAAATAGGAGGATGTTTGCTTGTATCATCTCACTTATTGATACAATCTGGCCTTTTAAGTATCTCTTATGGCTTCTCTAATTTTGCACTGGTATAGATTATCACATCTGGATAGGATCCTGGTACTAGAAAAATTAATTTTATGATCTGAATCCATAGTATGGAGTGAGAGTGCTGATGATGATGAATGTTGTTTAACTGCATTAGCATGGTCATCTCTCCTAACACTGATGTGACGATTACTCATTCCTATGTAAGAAGCCTTACAATTTTCACATGAGATTTGATAAACACCATGAGATTCAAGAGGGATTGAACCCTTAGGCTTGTTTATTATATTGCTGATCTTTTGATGAGTAGAAAATGTTGTATTTATATTATAGCATTTTAATATACATCCAATGCTGTCTGTAGTTCCTTTTACATATGGAACACAAATCTTAATAGCTGATTTATCATATTTTTGTTTCCTATTTTGTCCATTTTGGGCTTGAAATAAGGCTTTTTTAATAAATTTATAATTGTAACTATTTGCTAATAAAACACTATTAATATGATTTATTTCTTCTTTCAGATGTGACTTATCTGAAAGGTTAATTGCTTTATTTAAAAGAGTTTTGGCTACAGAAACGATCTGAGTTGGGTGTTGATGAGAATGTAAATGTAAATATCTATCTGGGTGTGTATTCTTTCTATAAATCGAAAAAGATAAACTATTTGGTGTTCTGGTGACTAAAACATCAAGAAAAGGGAGTTTTCCATCAGTCTCTGTCTCCATTGTAAATTTAATATGAGGATGCATATTATTTAAATATAAGAAAAAATCATCTAATTTATTTTTTCCATGTTGCCATATGACAAAAGTGTCATCTATGTATCTGAGCCAAATGAGAGATTTTAAAGATGATGATTCTAAAGCATGAGTTTCTATATATTCCATGAATAAATCAGCTATTACTCCTGAGATAGGTGAACCCATAGGAGTACCAAAAAACTTGTCTGTAATGCTGTCCATTGTATACAGTATTGGATGTATATTAAAACCCTATAATATAAATACAACATTTTCTACTCATCAAAAGATCAGCAATATAATAACCAAGCCTAAGGATTCAATCCCTCTTGAATCTCATGGTGTTTATCAAATCTCATGTGAAAATTGTAAGGCTTCTTACATAGGAATGAGTAATCATCGCATCAGTGTTAGGAGAGAATACCATACTAATGCAGTTAAACAACATTCATCATCATCAGCATTCTCACTCCATACTATGGTTTCAGGTCATAAAATTAATTTTTCTAGTACCAGGATCCGATCCAGATGTGATAATCTATACCAATACAAAATTAGAGAAGCCATTGAGATACTTAAAAGGCCAGATTGTATCAATAAGCGAGATGATAAAAGCAAACTTCCTCCTATTTGGAAAGATTTTTTTAAAAAACATTCTTAATTTAACATTTTTGCTATTGGTGGAACTTAAACGTTTTTTCAAATCAGTGATTGTAGCGCCTCTACAACCGTCTTTCTACTTTTTATCACTCAGTGGATGACTTGTGTTATCAAGTCAAAACGTCAGTATTTAAAATATTTTAACACGGATGAACCCCAAAATATGTCTTTTATATATGCAACCCGTGAAAATATTCGTATCAACATATATATATATATTTATAACATCCCTAGGATATAGTAAATAAACATCATTTCTTTATTTCATATTTATAGAGAAAATTAAACATAAAAAATAAATATGAAGATAAGACCACTATATTTGATGAAACTGAATTGTGAAATACAAACATGTTGATAGGAAATCGTTAATAAACATTAATAAAAAATGTCAATGCAATACTAAAAAATTTGCTTTAAAAATTATTTTCAGAGAGAATAATAAAAAAACAAAATTATTTTCGAAAAATATTGAAGATTTTAGTAAAAATATTGAAGATGTAGTAAAAAGAAATATTTACTTTTCTATAACGTAAAAGTCGATCTTTTTGTTTATATTATAGCTTTTATGTTGCCGAAATTGAATATTTTAGAATAAATAAATAGCAATTTATTTTTGAAAGAACTTTCGTTCTCTTCATAACCTGAAAAATTAATAATATACTTTTTATAAACGTATCTGAGTTTAATTTAATATTATAGGCGAATATGTTTTAACAATAGGCTTTGTCTTCAGTTTGTGAGTTGGCCAATTAAAAGATTTGATTTTTACCTCATACAACCAATAATATAATTAGCGGTTAAAAGGTTAAATGATTTACAATTTATTATGAAAATATTACTTTTATATATGCAACCATATTCTTTATAATAAAAAAGGGGTTTCAAAAGTAACTACGTTATTATGAAAATATTACTTTTATATATACAACCATATTCTTTATTAGACTTACTAAAATGAACTGAAGATAAAGAAAATAGTAAGGATTATATATATTAAATATTTTAATGGATTGTTAGTACAATAAAGAATTCAAATAAGGAGATTATATATTTATAATAAAACTGGATAACTAGAAAATTTTGTAAATTTATATAAACATATACATATATGGATATATATATATGAAATACATATAAAAGCAGATAAGGTTTTTCCAGCCCATGTCTAAAGTCCCTATGGTATATAAAATTGCAGAGTTGAGATCAAAAATTATATAAATATAATGATAGAGATGATAATATATGGACATTTATATATATATAATGTAATCTGAGATTAAAAAGTTTAAAGGGTCATAAATGTTCTAGATAAACTTAAAAATAAATTTATAGCTAATTTTGACGGCAACAACAACAGCAAAAAAGTCTTAAATACTATATGCTTTATACTATATAGTGTACAGTAAATTTGCATTAACTAATAAATAATATAAAGTACATTTTTTTAAAAAGAGTAAAAAAATAGTATTGTATATGAATTATTTGTGAATGCAGACAATCATATGAAAGAATAAAGCAGAGAACCTCAGAACTACAAGTCTCTGTTTAATGGCTATATGTTTGGTGCTATCATTTAATTTCAACACCTTAATATATTCACCTACTAAAAATCACATGATCACCATTTCCTATGCTTACACAAGTTGTTAAAACAATGGCAAAACTTTCTATACAGTAGTGCCACACATCTTAATATCTAGCCGAGTGCTCTCAGATACAAAGCTCCCCTATGATTTACTAACATTGTTAAACTAACAACGAAATGCCACACATACGGAAAAAAAATAAAGCACATTATTTTATTTGTAGGAGCAACAAATATTAATATGAAAATATATGTGGCTTGAAGATATCGCATGCCAATTTGCATCATAGGAATCGCATCACACTAATTACTAAGTAATATTTACCAAGGCTATAATCTCAAGCATGTGCGCGTAAAAATGCGATAGTAGGGACCTCTACAGGTCTTAACCACAAGCTTACGTTGTGGAAGAAAAGAGGGGAACTAATTACTAATGTAAATGTTTTAGATGCACTTGGATTGATTAAAAGCTTGTTAATTATTAGTAAACATTCATTATTAAGAATTTTATTTACATAGTTATCATTATTAATTTAAATTTATCATTATTATATATAAGTTCAATTTGGATTGTTAATTAATACATCTGTGCGTATTATTATTAATTTTAGTTTATCGTTATTATATATAAGTTGAATTTGTTACTATTAATTATACATATGTCCGTTTTCATAGATTTTCTATGTAATTTATAATAGAAATTAGTATTAATAGTTTTTTTTTTTTTAATTTTAAATTCGTAAAAGTTATTATAAATTGTACATGATTTTATTACGAATTGTGATAATATATATAAAACTTAGTCCCCCCCCCCCTCCCCACAAACTCATGCCTTGACTATAAATAATATCATATTTTTCTTACCCCCCCCCCCTTATTATGTAAAATTTTATCTTTCAGGAAATAAGTTAGCTTTGTGAAAGGAATGGAGATTTATTTATGTAACATCTATTCGACTTTTTTCACAGTTGCTTATAACGATTCACTAAGAGTACTATAGTGATGCATATATTGTAATACCAATAAGAAACGCAAGGTGTCACGTTACTATGGAATTCAATTTTATATCTGTATGAATATTTTTTTATAACTTCCGTATTTTTTTTTTTTAATACAATATAACAGTGTAATTCTTTTGATTTAAAATTTATCTATAATAGTTCACTATAACTGATTTTATCCTAAAATTTTGTTATTAATAAATAAAGAAATCTATTTTACCAATTTATTATTGGATAATCTCTGGTCTAATAAATGACTAATAAAAATTATTAATTTAATGATCTTCCACTTTTAAAGCATTCAAATGTTTAAATATTGACGTCATGTGAAATCTGCGTTACTTATTTGTCGTATAGTATATTTGTGAAGAAATTTACATTTTTTTTTCTCTATGCATTGTATTATATGAACTGAATTTGTTTCTGTTTTTTTTTTTTTTGCATGAAATTTGTATTTAATCATAAAATATTGTAGATTGTATTTATTTGTTTTGTTTGTACTACAAGTTAGCTGGAAAATATTTTTTTATATATACTGTACATAAATATTTATTAATAAACTATAAATATATTTTTCAGAAAGAAAGTTGTTACTCTTTTTAGTAATATATATATATCCTTCAATTCCAAAGCACAAAACAATTTCAATATATACTATTGATGACAAGATCTAAGTAAAATGGATGTTGGTATTTATGCATTAATGAGTTAGGGTATAAAGCAAAGGAAAACATCAGAATTTAACTTTTTTGACCTTGAGTATTTTCATGGCATAAATATCCAGGAGAATTGTAAGTATTACATAAGAATTTAAAGTTATAAAAATACTTACTAAAGCAAACTGTTGAAAAATTAAAATGAGACATGGGAATAGGACTATTGTTCTAACAAATTTCCTAGATTCGCCAGTTTCGCTATATGTACACGTCTTTTAATTATAATTCATTCAGCAAACAGATTATAAAGTGTGTAGGAACAAATCAGAATAATTCTTAAAACAAGGGTTTGGGGAGGAGCTCCTGACAGATATTTTAAGTGCTGGCTCTGGCTAAGCATTTATCACAAAGTTTATAGAGGAATTGGCAATCCTCATTGTTTATAACTTACAAGCTTAAGAGATAGGGTCACGTGATCTATGACTTTTATTTTGACAAGTTATTTACATATTTTTTTCCCTCAAAAAGTCCATATATATTGATATATTTAAATTTATATTTTTTTGAAAGAAAAAGTAATAAAAGTTATAAATGAGTTAGATATAATTCTATACTTTTATAATAAAATAAAGTGAATTATTTAGAATTTATGAAAATTAAATTTTTTGTCTGAAAATAGATTGATGTAAATAGGCAATAGAATATATAAAAACTTGTGATATCATCTGCTAACCGTTTGTGATAATTTGCTTTCTGCACTTTATATCAAAAACTTTAAGGAAACTTACAACACAATTCATTGCAATGAAATAAAGTCATATATCACGTGACTTAATTTATTAAGCTTGTACTACAAATGTTATGTAATGAGCGGGCTAATAGTTCTTAAGCTTTTCTGAGGATAGGGATATTCAGAAAAGCTTGTTAAGAGCTATTAGAACGCTCATTATAACACAGTCCATTATAAAGTAATCTTTTCAATATAAATGTTTGTGGTGATGTGGAGATGTTTAAATGTATTGTAGTTTTTTAAGTAGGAAGACAGAATTGGCTGTTGCGATGCACACCAAACTTCAATGTATTGTAGTCCCATTTAATAGTTAAAAAACAAAATACTTATTTATAGTACTATAACTACTTCCATTAAATTATTAGTATAAAAGCCTGCTACTTTATCAAAATTTATTTGAATGAAAAGTAAAAATAATGAAAATATTTTATTTAAAAATGCTTCATAATTTAACAAAATATAATTGTAATATTATAAGCTTAATCGATATTCAGTTTGCTGAATGTATTAATACTGAATTCATATTAAGAAACTTTTTTTTTTGAATATATAAGAAAATCTTACCCATTTGTACAATACATTTTATTTTAAAAAATACTCTTAACAAATACAATATTGATTGCTTTTATTCGAAGAATTTTAAAGTAGGAATATTGATTGCTTTCTACTGGAAAGGTATGAAAAGGAAGAAAATATATTGGAAAGCTACAGTTAGACATGATATTGAAGTCTTTCAGAAAGATAAAAAACTTTGCATAGAAATTAAAAGACAGCATACAAATTAAGAATAAAGAGAAAAATGGACTCCTGTTCTATATGTGGAAATATTTGTGTTTCCCAGATTGGTTTGTTGTCTGGAAATAATTTTAATATACATGTATGTATAGTTGTGTTGTGTTTGATTAGGCTTGCAGGTTTGTTTCCAAACCAACAGATATAAAAAAATAACTATTCAGCAATTAATATGTACAATTTATTAGTCCAAAAATATACACATGCTAGTTGAACAAATGAATAAATATAGTTGTTACACTTGAATACTGAGATAGTCGAGCAGAGTATGGAACTCGCTTCCAGCTAATGATTAGCCTGCTTTGTGAGTTCTGGTAGGACCCTTCCAGCTATGTAGTTAGCTTGCCTCGAGTCATCTCTAATTCAGACGTAGCAGTTTCCAGTCCATAGTTGGACTTGCCTCACTGCGTGTATGTCATGATAAGGTATAGAGAAATACCCTTGCTAATGGCAGAGGGTTTAATGGAGAACATGTTCTGTCATTCAGGTTCACAGAAGTAATTGCTCTTTGCCTTGCCTCCAAAAGGCTGACTATTTAATGGCAGATCCCCTACCTTACTGGAAACATGCGGATTCAGTGTGCAAACCTCAGTGAAGGTTTTAATCCTTTTGGATAGCAACTGGGTGCTAACCAATCAGGCAAGAAATCTGTAATAATCCACTTCTAAAGGTAAGGTCAGATATGACAAGTTGAAAATGCATTATAATTCAAAACAATAAATAAATAAAATATTGAACTTTATCAAAAAGAAAAGTTTGTTGCAGCAGAAGTTAAAAGATAGTACAGCAAATTATGAATAAAAGATGCAGTTGTAGAGTAATATACTCTCGAACTCAAGTTCTATGGATTGTGGCCCAGTTCTGGAATTTTTGGTTGCTAACTTCATGTAAATTCACAATATATATGTCTTTTAATGTTTTTTTTTAAATTAAAGGATCAATATATATATATGGATGTATATATTTTTGGTTGTGGATTAGTTTACATTGTGCAAAATCTTATTTATTTATTTATTGTTCTTTGTCTTTTTTCCTTAATTTTTTTTCTTGAGGTAAAATGGCCACACTTATTTATGAGATGCATTTATTTAAAAAAAAATAATCAAATAAATTTATTGCTTGGGAGTTCATAAGAAGTTTGAGCACATAAAGTATCAAAACTGGATTGAGATACTCCGGAATCTGATATTAAATCAAGCAGGGCAATAAAAGGGTGAAAAATAAAGATATACCAAACTAAATATTCTCAATTCTTTCCGACTAATAATAATCATATTTAGAAATGTGTAAAATGACTTTTTTTTTTTACCCAAATCAATAGTTATTATGCATAAAAGGTTATATGCCAAGAAACTGATAATCATCACATGATCACCATTTTTTATGCTTGCTTATAACTGTTATTAAAACAAGCAAAACTCACTATATGTACTGCCACCTACAGCAAGCTAAAGTAATCAATGGATGCTAGAGTAATAAATGGAGGCACTAGATGGGGATTTTATGCACAAGCCTTCCCGCATCCATTGATTACTCTAGCTTGCTGTGTGTCGCAATATCTAGTGAGTTTTGCCTGCTTTAATAGACTTTGATATAATCTAGTAACATTCCATCCCTATAATAATACCTATTTATTTATTTCTATCTATTACACTCTTCCATTTTTTATAGTCAAATAATTTTGTCAACTCTTGATATATTCTCTTTTTTACTTCCGGATCACTTTAATAAAAGCTGTTTTTTGTTATTAAAAAAATCTCTATTTCTACCTGTTCTCTGTACTTCTCCTATTAAAAAAAAAAAACAACTATATTTTTTCATCTATTAACGGATAAAGCATAACTGCACTTCGAATTCTTATGTGCGTTTTGTCTTTATATATATAACCAAGGCTTCTATTCTTGCCAAATAACAATACGTTTCTACTAAAGTTATGTATTCTTTGCATATTTACATATTTTATATTTTTAAATGATTTTTGTTGTATTCATAGTTATTTTCTATAACTTCAATTCTTTATCACTAACCAGCTTATCTGTTTTCTTTACTTATGCATATGTCTAATCGATTCTATAAATTTTTCCATCTGCTTACTTTATCAACATTGTATACTGGTTTTAGCTCAAACAGTGCTATTCTTTTCACATAATTCAATTAATTGCTCTTATTATTAATCAATTTTTACTTATATGTTGTAGTCTTTCGAATAGTTTTAAGTTGTCTTAAATTTTCTCATCCAAAAAAAGTCACTTCTAGTCCCCTTCTTTTGAAAAGCCTCATTTTCTGTAAACAATTTAATGAGTATTTGCTTTTTCCTTTTGAATTTTTAGTAAAATCCTCTGTTCCCTGATTAATATGATATTTTTTTCCAAATATTAAAATGAATATAATAGTTAAGGCTTTACTTCATTAGCGTTTAAAATCAATTAATATATATATATGCTGTGCGCACAGATAATGAAGCTATTAAACGTAAGTAAAATTATCAAAAGTTACCACCAAGCGCTTTCGGGTCAGTACCATGAATATGGGACTATAAACTATCCCGAAAGCGCTTGGCGGTAACTTTTGATAATTTTATTTACGTTTAATAGTTTCATTATCTGTGCACAGAGCATGTATATATATTAATGAATATAAGTAACTTTTTCCAAACTATTGTACATACTTTATACTTATTATGTAAAAAATATGTCAGATTTTTAATCAATTCCATTTTTCCTTTATGTCACAACTCTAGTTTTTCAAATATCATTATAAATTCCTATCATTAAACACGATATCTCTATTTATCCTTTAGCTTGGATTGTTGTTAACTTGAGAATATAAATCACTTTAAATACTTTGATGGTTTTATAAATAGAAAGTTGGAATTAGATATTGGGATATAGAACAGACTCAAATGTGCTAATGTGGTTTTAATAAGTTATTAAGGGTTAGGAAAAAACTATTATAACTAAATTAACTATATATAAAGCTGTTATTTCTAATTTATTGTATGGAAGTGAAATTTGGACATCCTATAGAGATGCCTCATAAAGATATCAGAACATTTTCATTTAAAGATACTTTGTAAATTTTAAAAATACAATAACAAA
Source organism: Epiperipatus broadwayi (assembly GCA_028023455.1). Taxonomy (NCBI): domain Eukaryota; kingdom Metazoa; phylum Onychophora; class Udeonychophora; order Euonychophora; family Peripatidae; genus Epiperipatus; species Epiperipatus broadwayi. The sequence continues at coordinate 1,197,730 of JAQFVV010006437.1, read as the reverse complement.
ATCATAAGACCAATCTTTTGAACATATTCTTCATCTAACTGGATATATAATAAAAGTCCATACTTGTAAAATTGCATCTTTGGTAGGAGAGGTAGACTCTGTTTACCTTATCTCAAAGGAATTCTAAACAAGTACAATGTTGATTGTTTCATTGAGAATATATGGTAGAGAATAGAATTAGACATAATGGCAGAGTATTTTAGAAAGAAAAAAAATTCTGTAGAAGTTTAGTCAGCATACAAAATATCAAATAGACATAAAAAAGAGATCATATTTAGAGGAGATGGATTTGTATAATCATGCAAAACACATCTCTAGAATATAGTTTTTTCTAATAGTTGGAGTTGAAATGGCTGTTGCTGATTATAAAAAAGCAAAAATGGAATAAGGATTTGGATTAAAAATATAATTTGTATGGAAATGGAAGAGAGATATTGAACATTTATTTTTGGAATTTAGAATGTGTTTATAATGAAATTGAAGAATGTGAAAATAGAATTCTGGATCAAAAAAGCTGTTTTTATTAAAATGGGATATTACAAAAAAAATGACTCAAGTCTGGACAAATGACTTGGTAATAATAATAAAAAAAAATTCTTGGAGTACTTAATGATTTAAGAGAATAAAGAATCCATTTTATAGTATATTACATGTAATCTAATAAGATACTATACGTGAATACAAAGTGCAGTAAAATATTCTTGTGCTTGTGGAATTTTACTAACTATATTTTCCTAATAAAAATTGGTTTATTAAGAAATATTGTATATGATCTTTACATTAAAAAAGTAGACTATAAAATGATCCCTTTATCGACAAACATTTGTAAAATCAAAATATTAATATTTAAAAATAGTGAAATCAAGAGCAATTTATTGTATTAAAATCCTTTTTATTAAAATAAAATAGAACATACATTATTTACAAAATCACATAATTAATCCAGTAACATTGTTTGGCAATAAGATTTATGTTAAAACAAATATGTACAAACATTACTTATATTTTTGAACAAAGACAGTTACAGATTTTAATCATATATACATGTAAGTATATGCGTGTTAAGTTCTCTATAAGAAGTCAATAAGTTACTTAGAATTAAACAGTAAGACTTCATTACTGTCATGGTAATTTGGCATTGCTGTCTCACTCTTTAACATAATTTATCTCAAATTTGCAACTACATTTTCAACTGTAACAATTTCTTTTTTACGTAAATAAGATTTGCATTCACATTATATTAACTTTAGATTGTTATAGTAATAGCAACATCTTTATTAGTCAAGCAATAAAAATAATCTTACCATTTAATACGGCTGTCTATGTATATATAGAGAGAGATTTATTTTTTTAAAAAAAGATTGGATATGCAGTATAATTTAGAATAATAGATCACTTAAATTTTAATTTATACAATATATGATAAAATAAGAACAACTCCCTACTCTAGTGCCATCTATAGTAAGATTGAATAATCATGACTTATCAGGTGCTAAATGTTCTGCTAATCTAATAATCACAGATTATTCAAATTTTCTATAAATGACACTAAAATAAAAAGTTACCCTTATTTTAAAGATAACTTGTTTTTTGTTCTACTCAACATTAGTCTATTAGTAAAACTTTATGTCACTAATAGTTATATAAATCAATGTAGTAGTATATTTACTAACAAAAATTAAACCAGCAACTTTCATTTGAACACTGAATAAGTTCAATATTGTAATGTATAGCATATAAGTATATACATCTTCATTACGAAAAAGGAATTAAATTTTATAATAAAGCTCTAAACACCAGAATTCATTACAGTTTTTGATGTAGTTTTAAATATGAGATGTAGATTGTTAACGAGTAGTAAATAATAGTAAACTATTTACAATATTGCTTAAGTGTATCAGTGGCTTGGCTTGAATTGAGAATTTAACATATACATATATTTATACACAGATAAGCTTATATAAATAATTATCTAAAAATAAAGATTGGTTATAATTAATGGTATGAACCTTGTAAAAAAAAACATTTAATATAGTAAATTTGATTCTTGATGATATAAAAAATGCATTAAAATATATAACGTCGCTCTCTAAACATTGAGATGCTAAAATAAATAGTGTGTAAGACATGAGAGGGAGCCACCAGTAAATTACCATTAGTGATAAAGTAGAGAGGCATATGGTTTTATTGCTCAGGAGTTCATAAGAAGTTCAAGCACCAGATCAGATCCTGGGACTTCTGATTCCAAATTGGATGCTCAGCATATCACACAAAGGGTTAGCATTGATGATGCTGATCAGGCATTATCAGTTAGTGTAGTGTTGTAAGCTCAATAATTTTTTTCTGCCTTCAATCATATAATTTTGCATATAAAAACGATAAAGACAACATAAATAACGAGAAAACTGTCTATAAATAGTACTAATAATAGAAAAAAAACTCTTAAAATAAAAACTATCAAACACACTCTTGATAATTGGTTAAAAAAACTGGGACTGAAATATGATATAAACTTCAGAAGAAATCTCAAATATAATACTGCTAAAATGGAGTCTAAATTAAACAATGGTCTCAAAATAACTTTGTTTATTCTGTTTAATACACTTGCAAACTGGAGATTAAAAAAACAAAACAAGTTTTTTAAATTAGCTGTTTCTTTGTTTTTTCAAATAAAAAATATAAAATATTATGCAGCAATCATAAATACATTTATTTCAGTAAGAAACTAGAAGTAGAGATTTTTCATATGTTTATACATTTATTAAAAGTTATTTGGTAATATAATGACACTCTTTTTATTTTCACTTCTAGAATGTATTCCTAAATGATGGCCTATCTAGTTGAGGTATAAGTGATGTGTTTAATTTGTAGATAAATGTTATGGAAAATTTTCAAAAGAAAATTGGAAAATGTATACTGAAAGTAAACATATGGAAGGTAGTGAAAGTGATTTGTGGAAAATGGATCGATTTCTTTTTTTAATAATGGTAGTAAAAAATAAATAAAATTTTTGGTATATTAGTTTATGCATAATAATAGGAATATATATATATTGAGAAAGAGAAAGAGATAAAATTGATTTAAAAATATTTATTAATTAGCAATAATTTTTTGGAAGTTATAAATGATTATGTATTTATTAGTCTGCTTTCCGAAACTGGAAGTTATAATTGACTATTTGTTGGCCTGCTTTCAGAACAGATTATATTTTCCTGATTAATGAGGTTTATTTAAACTTCTTTGCATTATTAATCTCACACTTTTTGGTCAAGTTGCAATCTTTAGTGTCTATATAAATATATCAGACCATAGATAAAGGTGGTATCATCTTTATTGTTAAAGGCGATTGACTTGATTACAGGTTGAGATTGTTGATGGCTTAATGATTGATTATTATTATTATGATTTTTTTTATGTGTATGTTTAAAATGCATTGGTGGCCTAGCGGTTAGCATATCTGCCTTCCAAGCAGCTGGCCTGGGTTCATTTCCCTGTCAAGACTTGACATATATATATTAAGCATTAAATCACCTCACATGATTAAGAAATCCAGTACCGCCCGCCCTCTGTGAACTAATATATAAATACATTAGAGTTCGTATTTCAAAATAGCTGGCTGTTTTGAAATATGAACTCTAATGTATTTATATATTAATCCACAGAGGGCGGTACTGAATTTCTTAACCATGTGGAGTGATTTAATGCTTAATATTTGTATATATTTATTTCAGTATAGCGTTATGCACTGGGATTATTATATATATATAAAGAAGTTGGTTTATTAGGCAAATAAAACTCTGGGTACCGATAAGTATAGAGAATCCAATAGGAAAATATGTAAGATGAAAAATGAAATTAGTAAAGAATGTGAATACAAACAACATAGTTATCTTGAGTACATGCATTATGAATGAGGTAGAATTTTGTTGTTTAAATTAGACAAAAATTGTTCAAATCAAAGAAAAGAGAATAAATAAATTATGCATAAAATAGAAAATGTGCTTTCTACAATAATAAAATGGACAAGGACAAGCATATTATTTTGAAATATATAATTTTAGAAAAAGAGAAAAAGTTAAATGAATTATTGAATGTAAAAACTTGGGGAACATTCTAATGAAAATGGAATTTTGAGAAAAGATAGTTTATTGAGACTACGTAAGAGTTGGATGGAAAAATTAAAGAGCAAAAATAAGATGATCACAAACATATAGTAAAAGTGGGAGAATCTTATGAGAAAGTCATATCAAATTATTCATTTACATTTTGTGTAAAGATAGACGTTATAATAGGAATAATAATATATGTAGATTATTATTAAATTTATATTTATATTGGAAAGAGAAAAAGTCAGTAAGCTTTGTTATTGGTAAAAAATAAATAATAGACTATAAAAAATAAAAAATAAATAAAATGATAATTATAATATTCTTTAAACAGAATAGTAAAAAAGAAAATGATGGTAGAATTAAATAAATTAATTTACTTTTTTTAAAAAAAAATAATCAAATTCTGATTTTTATAATACTCTTTCCAATTATGTTTTAAGCTTTCGATGCTATTGCATTTCTTTGAAATTTTTGTGAGGCTGATGAGCCATTTATTAGGCAAAGACAATTTGAAATAAATTTAAATCCTGTGATCAGAACACCACCAGATGATAGTTAAAACATATAGGCAGAATTTGATTTTAACATTTTTAAAGATTTTTTTACAGTTATAATTTCAATTATCCACAAAGTTGGAGATCTATATTTTGGGGTACCTGGAAGCATAAGTGTAAAGATATTTATTTTTAAAATATTTTTAAATAGAAGAAACCTCATAAAAATTGGAGAATAGGGTTTAGAATTGAATAAAACTAGATAAAAGAAATGAATATTAAAAACAAACTTCTGAAATATATAAAATAAAATGAGTACATAAAAAAATTGATCAAAAACATAAAATGACCAAAGAGCCCATGTGGAGCAACCTATAGAAAGAGAATAGTGATTCAAAATATTAGGAGTCATCTGAAGAATAGTCCTAAACAGTGGATGTTTTATAAAAATTAAATAAAGGCTTTACTAGTAAAAAAAATTGAATTAAATTTATTTAATGTGGATATAATAAAAACAGGCAAAACTCAGATCCAAGGCTCCTCACTGACGAAGACCACAAGCCAGAAACTAGTCTGTGGATATTGGATAAGTAGGCTAGATGGGGATTTTATACACAAACTTTCTGGCATCCATTGATTACTCTAGCTTGCTGTGTGTGGCAATACATATAGTGAGTTTTGCCTGTTTTAACAACAGTTATACACAAGCATAAGAGGTGGTGGTCATGTGAGGTTGATATAATAAGAACTTGAATAACTTCCAATTTTGACACCTTTAATAGCAATTGTTCTGAGAATTAATTTCATTTTTTTAAATGAGAGAAATGGCATGTCTGAGAATATAACTTATAGACTCCAAATGTATAGACTAAAAAGTTCTCATTCAATTTGTCAAAAAATAAAATATTTTAAAAAGATAAAAGTCCTGCTCCTAAACACTTAATAATATATTTTATACTAAAAGTAAAAATTCTGTAAACCATAAAACCAATCTTTATTTTTAAATATAAATACTCTTTGTAATTATGGCACCATTATTTTCAAGATTCTTTTGTTTTTCTGGTTTGCTTCCAACATGTCTATATTTTGGACTGAACATCTACTAATTCGGTTTTCTTTGGTTGACCATTGCTATCTGCAAAAGAGAATAAACTTGAAATAGAAAGCAGCAACAATAACATTATAAAATAAAACTCTCAGCAATGTTATAACATGCACAAAAAGTTAAACTCAGTCTTACATCTTATTACTCAAAACATGGAACTACCATTCTCTATATCCTCTTACATACATTTTTAATATATTATAATGCTAGAGAGAGATATATGTTATAAAACTTATATCTGCATTACATGTTTTTTTAAATTTAAAAATAGATGATCAAATTTATTAAGAAAGAAAAAAATAAAGAAATAATAAGTTAAGTAGATTTTAAAATGCAACTTTGTAAAATAAAAAGATTGTGTTATATTGTTCTTTTAAAATAGAATAAAACTATTTATTGAGAGCAGGTGGGGGGAAATCTAAAATAGCAAAGATTTAAAACTCGTACTCTCCTTTTTAAAGAAATTAAGAGGAAAATGTATAAAAATAAGTAAATCTAAAAAAATCAGAATAAAAATTAGTTTGTAAAAGAAAACTTTCAAAAATGTAATTAGTTTAAAAGGTTACTGGTTGATAAGAAAACAGATAAAACTGGTAAATAAATAAATTAAAAAAATATGTAAACTATCTCATAAAAGTGATTGTAGATTAATCTAAGAAAAAGATTAGATAATGTGCAATGTAAAAGTAATTACAAACAGACAAGTTACAATCAAAATTAAAAATAATGATAAGGAATTAAAGAAATGAGAGAGGAAGAGTATAAAAAGTCACAGCTGCTATTATTATTCTGTTCAGTTAAGTTCAAGTTCCATTCAAATCCAGTTTGAATTCAGTCCAAGTTCAGTTCAGATTCAGTTCCAGCTTTCATTTTGTGATTGAACTATTCTGCTCTTGAATCTGTAAGTCATTCTGGTCTTCATTTTGTGTTGTTACATTATTCACTGCTCCAGAGATTTAGAAATTTAAGGACAGGATAGATCCAGGCATTATTGTTGTAAAAATATTACTACAGAAACTGCAGAACTAGCAACATGTTGCTAGATGATCTTAGAAGTATTCAACTGGGTTTCAGACCCCAAAGTCCTCCACAAATCAACTGTCCTGCCTGAACCCTCACTGGAAACTGATTCCAAAATGGCAAAACCTATGCTGCCACAAAGTCTCTCTTTCCCATTGTCAAGTCACAGAATGGAAGACAAGCCCTGAAACCATCAATGGAGGCAAAAAAGCCAATTGGTTGGAGAGTAACCATAATGAAATAAAAACCAAATGAATTGTGTCATTTAATATTACAAAAGTCTAGGTAAATATATTTTTCCATAATATAATTGTCTATAGACTCTTTATCATTTTGAAATTAAATGAACTTTGATGAAGGACTAGTATAAATTTTAGCCTGAAAATAATCATTTATATTTTCTTATGTAAAATTTATTATGTAATATTCTGTTAAATATATATGTGTGCATAAATAAATAATATTTGCTTAATTATTATTTAGTCTATTTTTTCTCTCTTTTGCCACTGCATCATCATTTATTTAAAGAGATAAATGTTTATCTGTGTACTAAGTTAACGTGCTGTACCCCTGATACTGATTAGGAGATAACCTGGTTATTTCAAGTGCTAAATTTGTGACCTGTCATCTGAGAATGCCACCCATATATATTTTATGTGGTTGAATGGTGTCTGAGATGTATACTCAAAACAAATAAAGTGCTCTTGATGTAGGGTGCTGATCTAGCAGTCAATGAGTGCTATGGCCTGAAAATGTGATCATAGGCTGTGCTTTGTATAACCTCGATTTGGCCATAGGTACCATTGATGGTTAATCTATCAATGGTATTCTACACCTCTATTTGAAGGGACAGTCTGTCATCACAATCACAAAGTTGCCAAAAGTTAGTTACAAAATTTTAAAAGTTGCAATAAACATGCAACTTCAACAGACCTGGTTCAATATACATATAATAAATTAAATATTTCCATGGATTGCTATTATAATAAAGAATAAAAATGAGGAGATATATCCATATCAACAGAGATAACTTTTAATCATTGATGTTGCCAAAACATGATCAATTACTAGTAATTGATCATTCTTGAGGCTAAACAAGTTTCCTCATTTAATTATAATAGCTCCTTTATTTGAGTTTTTGTTGAAAGAAAGATGGTCTCTTTTACTTCAAACCCAAGTTCTTACATGGATTTAAACTCCCACTTATAAAAAATAGCTTTTGGGTTTAAATACATATAAGAACTTGGGTTTGAAGTAAAGGAGGGCACCTTTTAGTTCAACAAAAAACTCCAACAACAGAACTATCATAGGTAAATGAGAAAACTTCTTTAAGGTTATGTATCTATTTACATTTTTTATCTCATTTTTATTCTTTAATATATATATAGTATATATAAATGTGAGAGTGTATTATTATTATTTTTGAGACTCCATCCTAAACTTTCAACTTATAGCTTTAATCTTTTTCTAAAAATTTGGATTGGAGAATTTGTGCCAACAAATTTTATAGCTAGAGGAAGGAGTGGATATATATTGCTTTTACTTTTAAAGTTGAATGAAAAAAGTATATGACTCAGAGCACAGCATGTATGTATATCCAGAAATGATATGTGTGTATTATATATTTTTTAATTATCATTATTATTCACGTTTAAAGTATATATATATAATAGTAATTATTTTTAATAATACTAATAAAACTTTATATGTACATGTTTATATTGATAATATACATCTATTAAATTGTCTTTTTTTAATTTTGAAAATTTCAATTAATTAATAAAATTGATTCAATGAATTAGGTTAAGAAAGGAAAATATTGAATGAGTTTATTTTTAAACATCTAAGATAGCTAATTGAGTTACTGCTGGAAAAAAAGTATATATGTCAATTATTTACATAATTTATTCAAACTAAATTGTAAGGAAGCAATAAAAAAGATTAAGTATACACTAATTAAAATACGAGTGCCGAACTCTCCAAACAATAGTGCCACCAAGTGCAAGTTTTTGTAATTAATGGATGCAGGATGTTTTGTGCATAAAATCCCTATCTAGTGCCTACTCATCCAACATCCCCAGACTAGTTTCTATATTGTGACTTTCATCAGTGAAGAGCCTTGAATTTGAGAGCACTGTGCTTAGGTCTTAGGATCTAATGCAACCCTCCAGCAACCACCTTTTACCTATTTGGTTAACTATAAAACTAGGAGCCCAAGATGAAACACCATAATGTTTCCAATCTAAGTGCAGTGCTTTCAAATCCAAGACTCCTCATTAATGAAACTAGTCTGGGGATGTTAGATGAGGAGGCATTAGATAGGAATTTTATGCATAAATCTTCCTGAATCCATTGATTATAAAATCTTGCATTTGGTGCCACTATTATATGGAGAGTTTGGTACTCTTATTAACAGAATATGTAAGCATATAAAATGATGATCATGTGATGTAATTAAAATATGTATTGGTATTTAAAAAATACATTTAAAATTTTACTATTATACAAAAGACAGAAGTACAAATTCATCATTAGCCTCATAATGTAGTGGTTAATATATTAGTCTGCAGTGCCGATTTCCAGAATAAAACTATAATATTTTTTTCTAAATAAATTTAAACTTATCTAATTAGCTATCTCATAACCAATTTTGCCAAACACCCTTTATATATTTATACTTTTGACTGGAGAATAAAATATCTCTCAGAACATTTGAAGTCGGTTGACTTACAAAGAATTATTAAATTATATTGCCATTTACACCATTCATAAGGCGTGTGTCATAATTATATGGGTGTTGAGTAGGCAGATTATCTTTTTATGTTCATCGTGTTTCTCAATAAAAAGAGATCTTTAACAGACTATTTTTTAAGATATAAATCTCTTAAGTGATACTGAACTTATGATAATATTTTTCCGACTAGATATGAATGTAACAATACGATTATTTTAGATCTATTGATTACTCAACTTAGACTATATGACTCAGTGTAGACTGAAGAAAACTGCTATGTAAACAATGATCATGTGATTTTGGTGGTTTATAGGAAAACTTTTAAAGAGATTTTTGCAAATCTAGTGGTTATGTTTATATTGTTTTTGACTTGACTCACCAAAAGTAGACTTTTTATTTGAGCAATAGAAAATTACTAATAATTGATTTAATTATCATTAGTTTTTATTAATAATTTAATAGTTATAATAATAAAAAAACATTTTAATTTTAGTTGTAATGCTATATACATGAATTGAAGATTAAATCAGACAGGAGCTTAAGCATTTCTGGAATAGTTGAGAATTTTTCAGGCAAATTTAATCATCCAATACTGACCAGTTATAAGTTATATAGCAAAAAAAGAAAGCTCACAAAATAATATAGATTAATCCAGAGATTGTCAATGCATTGAACTGATGACAAATTTCAGTGCTGATGATAGATTTTATTTCCTAGTTATCTGGGTTATTAATAGCCCACTGTTTATTCAAAGTTATTATATATATATATGCATTAAGTTATGACATCTATCAACCAATGTTTAAAATTGACCAATAAAATCTGAATGTTGTCTTGAGAACAGAGTGCTGATATTTTATTGGTTACTTTTAAGCATTGGGTGGGATGATGTGATTTGCATATAATAATCAATCATATGTGCATTCACGGTTTACTATATTAAGTTTATAATATTTGATAACTTTTACAAGGCTGTGTTTTAGATTGTAACAAACTATAGAGAGTAATCATCCTTTTCTCACAAACTCCAATAAAAAAGAGTATTTAATCTGCAAGGATACTAGGTCACAATATATTGCTCAAAAATAAAACAAATAAAATATAGTAATATAAAGTTAAACAAGATGAAAGAATTGTGAGGTTGGGAATAGAAATGTTTTACTTTGGATATTGATAAAATATAAGGATAATGAAATATTATTTTAAAAAGTATTTATACTGGCATAAAAATAAATGATTTTTTTTTAACAAAAATAACAAGCTTTATTTATATGGAGATTAAATTCCATCAAAATGTAGGCAGAAAAAGAATTTATAATGCACATAACTAAGAATTAAGATAATGCACTGGGAAAAATGAAGATGAGATTATCAGGTGAACTTTCTTTAATGTATATAAAGTCATAATTTAGATAATTTCAAGTCATAAATATGTGTTTAAGGAATTTAATGTATGTTATAAAAACTTTAATACAGTGCCTTTTACAGGTACTAGAAAGAATGCTAATTAATAGAGGCTTTAAAAAAAAAACAAAAAAAACAGAACATTAAAACCAAATGTGGGAAGTTCTTTTTTTTTTTTTTTTTTAAAAAAAAAGCATATGGCATTATTAATCAGAAGTTCATAAGAACCTTGTAAGCCAGAATCGATCCTGAACTTTTCGATTCCAAATCAGATGCTCTACCAACTACATCAAACCATGCAAGGTAAGATGTTCATCATCTTTTAATACTATACTACTCAATTTCAATAATAATAATAAGAAGAAGTAAAAGAAAAAGAAGAGGAAGAGGAGGAAGAAGAAGAAAAGAAAAATGATCATGATAAAGAAATTTTAAAAAAACTTTTTTAAATGATTGAAAATCAATATTTAAAGCTGCTGTTTAATCTACAGTTATGGTATTATTAATTACTTCAAACAGAAAAATGTGTGTGTTTTTTTTATAGCTGAGACAACAGTTTGGATTTTTAAAAATTGAGGAATAAACAATATGGTTAAGTTGTAAAATATTTATATATATTGTATTGGAGATCAGAAAATCTGACAAAAATATTTAAATGCTCCTTGCTGATTAAGAAAAAAATGAAGCAACTGGAGAATTTTATTGTTTTAAAAAAAATCTATTTCATCAATTGAAAGGAACTGTATGTCTATCCTGTTGTTTTGATGATTGAACTTATCTGAACTTCAGCAAGTGATCATTTATATTTTTTGCTAATTGAATAATTTATTAATAGTAAAGATATATATATAATAGAACAATTTGATTAAATAATTTGTTAAATACTTCACAAGAAAAAAATTCAAAAACATTACTTATTAATGATATAGTAATATTGTTATTCCAAATCGATAACAATCTTGAGATTAAAACAATAAAACTGCAAAATATTGAAGCTTATAGATGGCAGAAAATTATGAAATAAATAGGTTTATTTAAGTTAGAGTTACTTAGGAAACGAAAAGAAAAAAGATCGGAGGAAGAAAATTAGAATAAGGATTAACAATAGCTAAAACTGTAATAAGAGAAAATAGTCATTTTAGAAGACTTTGAACTTCAATATAAAAACATATTTTGATTTGCATTTTGCTTTGGATCGTGAAAATTTCTCAACTAGTCTTTTAATGAAATGTCCAAGACCTCATATGAATATGGAGGCAGTGAGAAACCTAAATCTTTATGATAACATAGATTTTTCAATAGAGGTGACAAAAACAAATATTCAGAAGCAGAATTAATATTATATTTTTATTACTCGGTCTTTTAAATCGTATTACTTAAACTTCTTTTTATAAATGCCAATTGTTTTTGTTTTACAATAAAATGAGTGCTCGTTCAGCACGAAATGCATCTTGGAGGTCATTTGTCTTTTATTGTATCTTTATTCATATGAATTTGAAAGGAATGGAGAAGTGTGGAAATGTTTATTATATCTATAAAGATATTACATACGGGACAGAGAAAGGCGAATAACTCCGTGTGTATAAATTAAAAAAATCAGATATATTAATCTTTAACTGAGGTTTAAATAAAGTTTATATCTGTGCTAGAGATAATCTCTAGTTTCAAAAATGATTAGTAATAATCATTAGTGTATTTATCTGAAATGCATGGCGTCAAAGTTGTGAGTGAAGGGAGTTTGACAAAGGTAAATGAAAATGTAACAATAAAACATTTTACCTATATATGTACATTAATTATTTTTTCAAGTGGCAAGAGGCACATATTTTATTGTAAAATATAAACAACCACATAAGCAAACAAAAAGAAAATTATAATGATTACATTCTAGAAAAGAAGAAAATTTGCTTAGATAAATTGCAAATAAAAAGACACTAAAACAACAGTGTGTAAAAGAAGAAGTTAGAAAAATGAAAAATTTAGATGAATAAGATTACAATTACACATTAAATATATTGTTAAAAATAAAGGAATATATTATAGTAGAGAGAAATTATGAAAAAAAAAAACCCCAAATATATATATATATAACAAACAAAAAGTCGGAGAAAGTTGTCCAAGAACTCAGAAATACTTGACAATTTTAAGGATAATAATAATAAAAAAAAACGTTATAATAAACAAAGAGTTACTGATAACTTACTTGGTCTGCTGTCCTCCAGCGCTTCTCGTAGACCTTGGACTCTTCTTGTGGTATCAAACACGTATTCATAAAGTAAACCTCCAGCAATTGCACCCAGAAAGGGTCCTACCCAAAATATCTAAAAATAAAAATTTCAAATATTTTTTTATGTTCACTAAACATTAAAGATTTTTCATTTCTAATTAAGTTAGATTTAATATAATTTGGAGATCATTCACACGCATCCTGATTGTTTATTTATTTAATTAGCAAATAATACACGTATTTTCTCATGGGACACTTAATAGCTAAAAGTTAAGTTTTAGTTCGATTTCTAAAACTTTCATTATGAATAGTAATTGATTATATGTCACCATTCTACAAAAGCTAGTGTGTATAATTACAATTATTGACGTTTTAAACATAAAAAATTAGTCTTGCGTTGTTAGCCGAGAGGTATCGCAGCTGCCATGCAAGCAAGTAGTTGGTTGCAGACGGGTGTGGGTTCGCGTCCCGGCAGGTGCTATGATATATGAAAAAAATATATAATAAGCACTTTTTATTATTTTAAAGCTCTAAAAGTTGAAAACATATTAAATGGGGTAACTCATTTCAAGATTTTTCTTTTTAGTTATCATTTAAAAACAGTTTTGAGATAGTCCAATCTTCAAATAGCTGATCAGTTCGACCATTTCATTTATTTCACATTTCAGTAGAAAGTAAACTTACATGTACATATAAATTGAAGAAATCTCATATTGTAGTAATAGTTCATTTGTTCATTATGACTATGAATTTGAATTCAGTCCTAGTATAATTTGAAAGCTTTTAAGTTCCAATCAGGCTTAGGTTTTTTTTTAATTATTATTATTAATTAGTTATCCCATAACCAACCTACATAAGCATCCAATATTGGTCAGTAAACAGGAAACATTAGAATAGAAATAATTAAAATAATAAATATCTAATAAATGGTAAGTCTGCTGAGCTTTTAAACTACTTAACACCACATGATCACCATTCTTTATACTTGCACAAGCTTATAACACAGAGGCAAAACTCTCCATATAGTAGTGCTACACAGTGCAAACCAGAGTAATCAATGGATGCAGAAAGGTTTGTCATTAGTGGTGATGTTGGATGAGTAGGCACTAGATAGGGATTTTATGCACAAACTTTTCTGCATTCATTGATTACTCTGTCTTGCACTGAGTGGTACTACTGAATGGAGAGTTTTGCTTTTGCTGAGCTTTTCTGACACTCTAGACAAGATAAATATTATGTGCTCTCTTTTCCTTCATCACTAATCAAGTAAATGTTGTGAATGCATAAATTTTGCAGCTTTCTAATAAAATGAATTTCAAATAAATTCAAAGATGTTGAAATAAACTCATATTAACATCTTGCAGTAGCAAATACTTTCATATTATATAACATCATAGGTATTTCCCTGCTTATGGTTACTATAGTTTGAAATCTAGGTGCACACACACATAAGTATCTTGAGCATTCCAAACTAAACAAAGAGTTTAAAGATTTTCACTACAAATGTTTCCTGTCTTAATATCATATGTTTGAAGTAAGATTTTATTAATGGTGTCATAATCCATGTTCTATGGAAAGCATATTATCAATGAATAGGCATATTTAAAAGTTTCTAGATGTCAGTACTACTGCATAAAGAATAGAGACCACCATAAAGGATGTTAAATTCCTTTGTATTCTATCAAATCTGTAGTATTAGAGAATTAACAGCAGTTTAGTTACTGTTGATAATCATATTATAACTTTTACTAACAAGTTATTAGTTTGCTTACATCTTCTTAAAAGACATTGTATTATACAGATTTATCCTAAATAATTGTAAAATCATTTTATTCCTTTATATTAATTCAGTAAGTGTTCTATTTTTTGGCAAAATAACTGAAAGGCTCTCCTTATTAATACTAAATTTTTGACTTAGCACGGAAGAATACATATCATACCTCTAAGCTTGAGAGATGAAAGCTGGATATTTTTTAATTTAAAAAGAGTTAAATTGTTGGTGATCAACTACCTTAAAATTCATGTTTAAACTTTTGATTTGTTAAGTATTTCAAAGTTAATAGTATTAAAGATGATAATTGCATTCACTAAAGATAAGAATCAAATTTACTGGATCAAAATCAATGCTTTAAAGAATTTTTGAAAACTTTGCGAAAGAAATCATCTAAGAAATCATTTATAGTTACCACTAATGTAAACATTTCATTTCAATTAAATCAAATCATTAACAAACTTAAGGAGCATTATACAAGTTATCATTTCAATGATAGAGTTTTTAGATGTGAATGTAAATGTACTAACAATATGTAATATCCATATAGAACTGAATTATGCCTGTCTGGGAGAATGTTAGTTGCTCAAACAAGTCACTGTTTACAAATTTTACTATCAATAGAATAGTTCAGGTATGCTAATTGCCAAAAAAAAAGCTTATTAATTAACCTGCTTTTTCTCAATTATAAATATGGAAATGAAGCCATCATGAGTTGAGTGATCAATTATGATATTCTCTTAATACAATCAATCATTGTTCTTGGTCACAACACAGCTGCAAATTATTTGATCATTTTGGGAACATTTTAACCCATAAAGTTTGTTTAAACCAGAATTATCATCTTCCAAGATAATGCTTTATTTCGGTATGTCCATTATATGTAATATTGATTTAGAAAATATGTGGAGGCCTTATATCTAAGAGTCTCTCCAGCCACTTTATTTAAATATCTGTAGGCTATTCTCAAATAATATTTTTCATCATTATATTTCAGAAAACTTAAGGTTTTTCCTACGTGAGATAGATTTGATATTTCTCTAAATATTGTTTAAATAATAATAAAAAAAATTAGTCTATCAATTTAAGTACAAGAAATTATTAGTAGAAATAATGATCCTACATCAATAGTTTACAAATTCTGGTTATGAGCTAATTTATTATAACGATAAATAATAATAAACACTAAATGATTATAAAATATGCATATTTATACATCATTTTCAACTTTTTTTAATAGTTTATATATTCCAAAATTATTATACTTCTTAAGTTATTACATTTCAACAATATATAAATTAAAATATTTTAACAATTTCTGGATTTGTTCGTTTTCGTCAGCAATCAGAAAAATCTTATTTTAAACTAAAAATTTGTTAAAACTTGGAGGGGAGAGGTTAGTTTTAAAAAATTTCTCAAAGTCTGTTAAAAATAAAATTTTTAAATAAATGAATTCTTTTAAGAAGTTTAATTAATTTTGGAATCAATTTGTAATAAATACTAATACAGTATTTATTATTTATACAAGAAAAGACTTGCATTCGAAAATTTTCAAAATACATATATATGAACTTACCCAATGATGTTTCCAAATTCCAGTAACAATAGCTGGACCAAGAGAACGAGCTGGATTAATTCCTGTTCCGGTAAAAGAAATCTGAAAATGCATCCAAATTAGATTTTTAATAGTATAATTTTATCTTAAAAACAAATTTTATATGAGTTATTTCAAAATAAATATTGAAAAAAAAAAAGAAACGATTAATCTTAAAAGCTTCATTATTTGATAACTGTTTAAACCCAAATAAATAGCTAAAGGTTAAGTAATATTAACTTCTATAAGACATGACTATTGTCTTCTATCGAGAAACTTAATATATCATCTAAAGTGTTATAGAATGTTTAAGGATAGTGTACAATCTTAAAGAGTAACAGGACTTTGATATTTCTTACTTGTTTACTGAATAATCTTTGAAAATTTCAGATCTCGAGTATATTTCAGATATACAATTGTAAGAAAAAAATAATAGTAATTGAGAAGAACCCCCCCCCCCCAGGATATCAGCAACAACAATAGAAAAAGTTTATGAATTTATATAGAAACTAAAATAAAAGCAAAGTAAAAAAAGAAAGAAAAGACTAGGAGTGATAATAAGTTGATCATCTATCATTAAATGTTAAATCTCTAGAAAATTTTAAACTTTATTTAAACTTTTCCAAATACAAACAACTTATAGTAATAACATACAAACAGAGAACACAAGTTAGTAGATTACACATTTCAATGGGTATTATTCTTCATGCTTCTCTGTGTGTTTTTGGCCTGGCCAATGACAATACTAACATAAGAATCAAACTTACACTTTTAGATTTTGAATATTGAATTCTAATCAACTGAACTATTCTGTCAAAGGCAACAGTCAGTAGAAATTTCATACCCTTATTTATGATGATTGGTTCAAATCCTCCTGATTCCTCCACTTTTTTAATACTTTTTCTAAGTGTGAGGTTAATTAGAGGATTCCAGACATTATAAATTGCCACACTTATTGACTTATAGAATTATTTGCCATTGACATATGAGCAGCTTTTTTGAATTTTCTTCTTTGCATCCTTTCCTCTCTATCCAATATTTTTGCATTTTCCCAGTAGAACATTTATTTATTGGTACATGTATATTCTGATATTGGAGACACATTTGTTCTCTGTTTTCTAACCATTAGTTTGTGTTCTTTCAATCACCATTCAACAGGGTGATTGTACATTTTCTATTTTTTTTTATATACAATGGTAAAACCATCATCACTACTGGTTTCCTTATCTTTGTTAATTGATTTGATGGATGACTCAGATTCATTTCATGTATGAAAACAGGATTGTTTCCCCTTATACTATTCATTGTATCAGCTTCATTATTATTACTATAATTGCCAGAAGAGGATTTAACTGCATCAGTCCAGGATTATAAAGTTTTATTTTGATATTCATTTCTATTATGAGAATTCTCAATGTTATTATTAGAATGAATTTCAATATCTGTTTTCTTACTTTCTTCTTTTCTTCCACTAAAGTTTTTGTTGCTAGTTGATTACTTGTATTATTATTATCCTTCTTAGTTAGAATTTTGATTAGTTTCTTTTTAGATGGTAAAGATTTAGTCTCTTTTATTTTATTATCTATAGATGTCACTATTAAATTACTTGGTGTAGGAGTACTATTAATATTCTCAGATTTATTATAACTTTGAGTGTATTCTTTTTCCCCCAATATATCCTTAATTTTATTTTTTAAAAATAAGTTTTCATTAGATAAATATTCTAATTTTTGCTCAATCCTAATTAAATGAGAGAAAATTAATGTAACATTTAAAAGAGTTTCTTTACAACTTTCCTGATTATTGAAGTGTGTAGAATGTGGATAAGAATTGCTATTATTAATAGATTCCGTTATTTCTTGCGCCAAATTAAATATATCATTTGAGTAATTTTTTAGTGTAATCTTTCCTTTATTATCAATATCAGAATCAGTTTGTGTATTAAAATTAACTTTCTCTTTTAACTGGGTCAGTTCAAAGTCTATTCCATTACAACCAGGGCATAGATAACAATTATTCCCATTCACTCTAAACACATTTAAATCAATTGAGGTTAATTTTAGACATTTTCTGTGAAATATTCTAAAACAAATTATAGTAAATTGTTCATTAGTAATAACAGAAAAACAAAATTGACATATTCCATTGCAATTAGTATTATTATTATTATTATTATTATTATTATTATTATTATTATTATTATTATTATTATTATTATTATTATTATTATTATTATTATTATTATTATTATTATTATTATTATTATTATTATTATTATTATTATTATTATTATTATTATTATTATTATTATTATTAACTAATGAAATATTCAAATTATCACTCTTGTTTAACAGTTGAATGTTTCATATATTACATCCATTATCCTGATTCACTTGATTAGCAGTTTTATTTTCTCCAATTTTAAGATTAATATCTTCTTTCCTAATAATTTTTGTCTTACTGAAGTTTTTAATTTTTCCAAATCAACTAATTTAATTTCAAAATACTTCACTTTGTTTTTAACATGAGTTATTAACACATTTTTACACCTATAATACTCCATTTCTTCTTCATTTTTATGCTGAAATGCCATAGTGAGTTTTATACATGATTCATGAAACTTAATTAAAATATGCAAAACTCTCTCCATACAGTAGTGCCACTCAATGCAAGATAGAGTAATCAATGGATGCCAGAAGGCTTGTGCATAAAATTCCTATCTAGTGCCTACTCATTCAATATCCCCAAACTAGTTTCTGGCTCGTGGTCTTCATCAGTGAGGAGCCTTGGATCTGAGAGCAATGCACCTAGATCTTAGGATCTAATGCAACCCTTCAGCAGCCACCTTTTATCTCTACATAACTACAAAACTATGAGAAAAAAATTGAAAACACCCAAATATTTTCAATCTAAGCTCAATGGCTTATATAGTCATGTGGGTATGAACTCAGTTCAGCACCCATACATTTTGGTTCTTTTATAACCATAGATTTAAAAGTTTAATTCATGAAACTTATTATTACAAATATATTATTGCATTTGATGTCATTTAGACTTAATATATCATAGTGAGTTGGTGTGTTTGAGAAATTCTCAAGATAAATTACTAAGATATGCACGTAAAAAAATAAGTGGAATATCAATATCTATTCAAAGAAAAATAGGATGAAAAGTTAATTTTTTAGCATATTAACAATTATGAAAAAGATATGCAAAAAAAAAAAACTAATTGATTTGAAAATATTAAACAAAATCGATTAAGAGGTTGTAAAAGTTTCTAATTAATTCTATAGTGACTTTTCCCCTGTATATACATTTAAAGTGGAATGAAGAGACAAAATAACTGGAATAGTTCATTATGAAGGTTAAGATAGAATAATTAAATAATATTCACTGTGTAATTATGAACAATAATAACAACAACAGCAAAGAAATAAGAGAGACTATTATATGCAAAAACTAAGATTACACTGTAATTATATGAGCACAGACTTTCACATGACCCACCACTCTCCACTTTATCTTATAACACTGATACACTCAAGAACATATATGCTGAAAAGATAAATAATCACCAATATAGGTATTTCATGCTAAACCAGCAATCATCAGTTGGTCCAGATCATCATCTCCCACACATATATACTATAAGTGCTCAGATATATATTAAGATAGACAAACTTCATACTTTAATGGACTGGCTCCAATCTACTACACACTCCAACTCTTCAACCGTCCATCCAATTGAAAATATGATGATAGACACATGGTATATATTAAGCCTGTGTTTCAGTTATTACACTGTAATTATACAAAAACAAAAAAATATTGTATAGATGAATAATAGATGGTGAGACATTTTGTTATTTAAGATAATAACAGAACCCAGAAAAAAATGGATAAGTCATATGCTATAGATAAAAAAATTATATTGTGTAACATTAAAATAAAAAATATAAAATGTGTGACATGAAAGGTGTATTTTAGAAAAAAAAGATAATTGATATTAGTTTACTTTAAAAAATATTTGGATAACATATTAAGGAAAATAAAAATTGGTTACCCCTTTTACTAACCACTTAACAAAAATTACTATATCTTTCAATACTATTATTATTTTATTAATGCATTAAATGTATCAATTAGTTTTATTACTTACACCAACAAGATGAGCTAATAAAATGACTAGGCCAATTGCAAGTGAGGAACTGCCCAATTCTTTGCGATGAGGATCAACAGTAGCAAAAATAGTGAAAACCAAGACAAAGGTTAAAATAATTTCCATACCAAGACCTTGCCAAGGACTCAGACCATCTTTAACAACATTAGCTCCAAGATCTTTATTATATGGGCTATCGGCAGTGACTCTGTAAAAAAAAAATCAACCAATGAAAAATAATAATTGATATAATAACACAACCACTATAATAATGTACTTAATATTCTATCTGTGACCAACTATGTAAATATGGTTAATTAATGAATATCAAATGATAATTCCAAGTCTAGCCTAGAGTAGTTTATAGACTTCTGGATTTCTTCAGAGGGAATACTGTTTTGCATTGTAGCCAAATAAGAATTATCTTTTGATACTATCATGTTAAAGTCAAAAGAATGGCTTGAATTTTTTAAGTAATTTAAAATATTTTAAATATTCCCAAGAAGACAATAGTCATAAACTAGACTAGGAATTGTTTTAGAATTTTATGATCATTTATAATTACATTAGTAAGTCACTGGTGGAGTAATATGGAGGATATTACCGATGTAACTATGTCATATATGAGTTATTGTTTGTGCTTGCATTGTTTGGTCATTAAAGCAAATTTTAGAAGTTGCAAAGTTACTGTTAAACCACTTTCTTAATAGGAAGACAACAAGAAAATACTTATTAGCTATGAATAGTATTTTTAATTTATATAGTGACTTTTTAAAAATAAATTAATTATATGAAATTTACTCATTGTTCTCATGATTTGATTACTAATTCTTCTATTAGTTACTATAAAACCATGTACATAATAAAAAACACACACTGACTTAATATAATAAAAGAGTATTGAAAAGTTTTTTGCCCTTCACAGGAAAAACACACACACACAAACATGTATATATATAGTGCTCTTCTATGGACAAATTCAGAGATCAGTAACACAGCCAACTCATCTGCTTCTCCATTCTATTCTGTTCATTACCCAGATTGTCAATTCCATCTATTCTTTTCTAGTCATCGTGCAGCATGGTCAATCTTCTTTGCCACTTTTTCTTTTTCTATTCATCATTTCCTTCAAAATATCTTTCACTAAATTATTCTTTATTCTTAGTTTATGACATCCCAGTGTCTCTTTTCATTTCTAATTTTCTCAGTCAATCTTCTTTTTTCATATACTCTGTCCAAAGCTTCTTAATTTTTTATTTGTGTCTCTTTATATCTCTAATTTTCTCAAATCAATCTCTTTTTCATGTATTCTGTCCAAAGCTTCCTAATTTTTTTATTTTATTCAGCCAATTTTCTCTATTCTTTTCCACATCCACATACATACATCACACACATGCATATATATATATATTGATAACGAAGATTTTTCACGGGTTGCATATATAAAAGACATATGTTCATCCATGTTAAAAAATTTAAATATTGATATACTGACGTTTCGACTTGATCACATAAGTCATCCACTGGGTGATAAAAGATGGTTGTAGAGGCGCTACAATCACTGATTTGAAAAAAATGTTTAAAGTTCCACCAATAGCAAAAATGTTAAATTAAGAAAGCTTTTTAAAAAAAATCTTTCCAAATAGGAGGAAGTTTGCATGTATCATCTTGCTTATTGATACAATCTGGCCTTTTAAGTATCTCAATGGCTTCTCTAATTTTGCACTGGTAGAGATTATCACATTTTATCACCCAGTGGATGACTTGTGTGATCAAGTCGAAACATCGGTATATTAATATTTAAATTTTTTAACACGTATGAACCCGCAAAAAACATTATTTGTCTAATAACTATTAAATGCCATATTCCAGCTGGCTGAAACATTAATTTCATTCTGAATCACCAACAATGTTGACAAAGGTATGCTTATAAACAACAGAGCTTCAAGAATAAGTGGACTCATTCAATTGTTGATCCTTTCTTTAATATTTAGAGTGCTTTTAATTCATAGCATGAAAGAGGGTGAGTACCCCATTCATTTACATATCTATATAATATTTAAATATATGTATATTGTCTATACTAAACTTAATGTAATTATAAGGGAATTGAACTCAGAATTTCAAGCTTCCTACATTTATCCAATCCATCTTATACAACCACTACACATGACCACATACATGTGAAAAAGATAAATAGTCTCCAGTATAAGTATTTATTTCATGCTGAATTATCATTCATCATTTGGAGATTATTTCTCAGTTGGAGAGCATTTGTTTTTTTTCACATGTATGTGGTTATGTGTATAGGTTGTATAAGATGGATTGGATAGATGTAGGGAGCTTGAAAGTCTGAGTTCAAATCCCTTATATATATATTCAACTAAATTTAATATATATATAAGCCACATCAAATTTTGCTAACAAGTAAAGTAATTTCTTTTAAAACAATGTGTATATTATTTATTTTTAATATAACTCCACTTAATGTTGGCTTGTTTATAAAAATAAAAAATAAGAACATTTACCCTTTGGACGTATGGAGAATCTTGGACTACAAATTACATCAACACAGTTGCTATAGTCATAAATAAATACAGGAATCAATATATTCATCAGTTCTACTCATAATCTAAAGCCAAATTTGGATGAAAGTTGGAATTTCTCAAATATCTGAAAATTTCTAAGCAAGCTTAGAATTTTTTTAAGTAATACAAATGTAATATACCCAAACGAACTATTCAATTATTGATTAATAAATGAATACTTGAATATTTTTGCAGGCAGTCAGCTAGTTTAGTGATTAATGACAACTCCTTTGTTCCTTATTTAGAAAGATGCAAAAAAGAACTTGCCTGAAAGAGGATATTTAAAGTTGTTATATATTTTATTTATGTTGTTAAATAAAACAAAACAATGAAGATGAAAACACTAAAACATCACATGATCACAAATCCCTAGGTTTTACTGGTTTTAAACCAATCTTCCCCATAAGATAATGGTGACTGTGACTTTTAAAAAACCAAAGATGTGAAAGTATATAGATATTGAACTGGGTTAAAATTTATATGATTATACAACTGAATGGGCTTGAATTGAAAACATTACTTTGTTTTCATCTTGGGATCTCAGCTTTATAGTTAACTAAATAGATAAAAGGTAACTGCTGGAAGGTTGCATTAGATTCTAAGATCTAGGTGCTGTGTTCTCAGATCCAAGACTTCTCACTGATGAAAACCACAAATTAAAAACTAGTCTGGGCATATTGGATAAGTAGTCATTAGATAGGATTTTATGCACAAACTTTTTTACATCCATTGATTGCTAAGGCTTACACTGAGTGGCACCACTATACCGAAAGTTTGCTACTCCTTTAATAATAAAAATACTAACAATATTAGACCACATTTATAATATCATTAAAAATACATAAGCATGCAACTTTTTTTTTTTAGACATAACTTTAAAAAAGTATTTAAGCAGAATCTGGGGGGTGACTTTATCTCAATTTTGAAAGGAAATACTAGATCTGAATTTTTAAAAGAGTTAAATTATTGACATCTGATTACTAAAAACATTAGTTTATAAAACTGCTAAACTATATAATGTTTTTAAATTTATTATCTCAAACATAATATATAAGGGATTCGAACTCAGACTTTTATACGACTCTCAATTCTCTATGTCATCTCATATTGCTGACCCACCTGATCACCCACATGTTAAAAAGATAAATAATCACCAATAAATGTATTTTATGCTAAACCAGCAATCATCAGTTGGTCCAGATTATCATCTCCACACACATATACGATCAAAGCTCAGCTTATATTAAGATAGCCAATCTTCATACTTTACTGGACAGGCTTCAAACTACTCCAACGCACAACTCTTCAGCCATCCATTTATAATGACTACAGATTAGGAAAGAATAAAATTGCTAGAAACAACCGCAATCAAAACAAAGTTTATTGAAAGAACTAACAAAACCACAGCTCAATAAATAACAGCAGATGTCAAGAATGTTTTGAACATTGCTGCAATCACCAAAGTAGACCGTCGTTTTAAAATTTCATATTATTAAGGTAAGATCTGTAAAGTAAAAGCTATATTGTCAGAAGTACAAACTAGCCAATTAGTCATAGGAAGCATCTTATATAAATAAATAAATAATTATGTATACTATTTTAAACTAATTGGAAAAGATTGTAATTAAAAAAAAAAAAAGTCTATTAAACATAACATTTAGAAATTTGGTTTTGAAATACTCATGATCATTTTGAATCTGGTTATAACATGGTGGAAAAATTATTTTCAGATATTTCGGTCATAATACTGCAATTTTTAAATCATATATAATCATATGCTGTTTTGAAGAACTTGAGGATGATATTACTTTTCTTTCAAAACATTTTAATTATCTGATTTAAATATTATTTGGGCTCCGTTAATGAATTTTGGATAATTAGTGAGTTGGAAATATCGACTAGTAGCATATCTTCAAAATCCAGATCTTTTTCCCTATATGTAAATCTTAATTTTTTTTTTTACTTAGCGTTTAAATATTGGGTAATTTTACCCTTCATATAATATAAACAATTTTTAGTGGCAAACAGCCATTATGCTATATTTCAGTTATTCTGTACAATTCTTGTATGTGTGCGTATGAGTATAGTTTTTATTTGATATGATTATACGGATTTTTTTCTTCAAAAAACAATTAGCTTTTTGTTTTTTCAAATGCTATTACTATAATTTTTTATGAGTTGGAGCTTCTAAATGTATTGTTTGTCAGATTTTTATACATATAGAAGATGTAAAATACAGATTTGCGAACTCCAAATTGACTTCCGGAAATTGATAAGTGTGAACCAAGGAAGAAAACACTTAATCACAATCAGAGTTTTGCTTTCCAATTAATTCTTAGTATAAAATTTTAATATTTCATTATAGTCACCGCCCACAGATTAGAATCTTGCTAATTATAGCTCACTTTCTAATTATCCGAATGATATTTAATAGTTTTTAATCAGATAAAAAGTTTCACTGTTTTGTTAAAGTTATTTCCCCTTATATATTGTTAGAGTATAACTTCTATAATGTCTTTAAAATATGAACCTAAAAATAATTAAATAATGTCTATGAAAAAATTCTCTTCAAAAAGCTTTACGATCAACAACAAAAATGTTTGATAATCGTGAGAAAGATTTAAAATGCTTTTCGCCAATATATATATATTAGAGAATAAAAGTACATTTTAATTAAATAAACCAAGTATATTTTTAATTTGATAATGGTTGATAATGATGATGAGCATCATAATATTATTTATAATAACGACAGAGATTCAATCTATTATATATGTGTACATGACAGAATCTGTTCATTCACATTACACATAAAATATTTTTCATACTCTTTTTATTTATGCATTCCAGTTAAGAAGGATGTAGGACATTACTTGTTAGAAAAATTATATGTTGCATTGAAAGGATGCCGATCCTATTTAATTAATAAGAAATGCCTACAGTCCTAATTCAAAACTGACCATATGTAATTTTAGGTTAGAAAATTGATAACATATACTTTTTTTATTAAATTGTATTGTATATGTATGTGCAGTTGAGTAGGATGAAGAGAATTTTGCACATATAAAAGGCATTTTCGAATCCATTTCTACTCTCCTTCATTTAATGACACATATGTGATAATTAAAGTTAATATTTTTGCGAAATATCCTGAAATTTTGACTCACGCACAAAAGCTCTGCGCGCTTTGGTGCACTTGGTACAGCGATCGATGTGAGATGGGGAATATCGATTCTAGTGCTGGACCTTCTTATGAACTCCCGAGAAGTATGCCTTTTTTAAAATTATTATTCACATGAGAATGTCGCTAATAGTTAGGGTGGATATTCACTACTAATGCGATAATATAGATCCAGTATTGTCCAATCTCAATAAGTAATATATAACCAGTCACTTACAAATTGAATATAAAAACTAGCTTATTTTCTATTTCCATTGTTCATTAATAAAAATAATTAGAAAGGATTGATAAGCCGGGATAGATACTTTTTAAGTTTATAAATGGAACGTAGAATATGCGCTAAATTAGAAAACTAATATTTACACGTAGCATTATTTTAAAAATCATTTTTATTTCTTCCCAAATAAAATCATTAAATAACACATTCACAATTTAGTATCATCATTATCATTAATTTATGGAATTATAATAAAGTCTATAGAGTAAACTTATTATAAATTTTGCAAAAAATTAAAAAAGTTCTCTAGATCACAATTTGAGATTGGACTGATGAACTTAAATAATTAATTAACCTTTTTCTCACTTACCCATAGAGAATACCTGCTCCCGCTATTGCTCCTGAACATTGTGACACAATATAAATTAGTCCTCTTCTAAAGGGAAGTTTTCTTGTTACCATAAAAGCTAAAGTAACAGCGGGATTAATATGACCGCCAGAAATATGACCAAAACACTGAACAAGAGTAGCTATCGACAATCCTGCCGTTAAAGCAATCTGGACTTCATTAGCAGAAATCGCAGTTGAACAAAGAAGAAGAACAAACAGACCAGTAGCTAGGAACTCTGCGATCACAGCCCGAGCAAAATCCCAAGTAAACAATTTATGGCTGTGAGGATGTGGCGGATCGTTTCTACTCAAATGCCGAGTTAAAACTTGAAAGACAGCGTTCTCTAAGTTATCTTGAGTCATCCTTACTGTTGTGATTTAATATTTCCAAATGATAAAATAATTGGCGAGCATCCTTTTTAAATTAATCAATTTCGAGACATTGCGTGAAAAAGGCGCCTCAAGGCGGTCCTACGTCACTCCTATTTCCACATCTTATTATTAAGAAATTCACGTCAAAACTGGTCCGTATTTGTCTAAGACTTCCGTCGTTTAATAAGAAAATTGATTTAGATTTGCAAATGAGTTAAAAATAATTAAACGCAATTTAATTTATACAGAATGCACAAACTCTCACACATATTCGGATATATATGTATATGAATCAATGACAACTCTTAATTTGAGGGCCGTAGGCAAAAATTCGAAATAAACTTCCTTCAATATGTACACTATATACGGATTAGATATTGTGTGTAATAAATATATGTATTTTTGTAAACTTTCCAGATAAAAAAGTGAGAGAAAAAAAAATCACATTTTACTTTTATTTATTTTTTTAAAAAAAATTTTGCTTATAAAATCCAAATGTAGTATTTCAAATAATTAAACTTAATATAAATATAAATATCAAGTTTCGTTATAATTTTTTTCTAGTTCTTATTCCAACAAATTATTTTGCAATGCATTTTATGTCCCTTTTTTTGTTTTTGTTTTTTTGACCGTCTTATTGTTCTATTGCTATTTTTTATTGATAAACAGGATAAATATTCTTCGGCCATGACGTTTTATAGATTTTTTTAATTTCAAAAATGATATTGATTTAATAATAGTAGTTTTAGGTCTACATTCTAAATAGTGTGAGCTCTTTATATGCATGGTTTAGCTTGTATATAATATATAAAATCTTTATTTTTTCTACTCTTTGCTGTAAAAGATAAAATTACATCAATTTTAGTTATATATACTTTAAATATTCAAATACAGTACTGCAATAAACTGTATTTATTAAGGAAGAGACAAGCAATAGCAAATTACTGTGGATGAAAATCATGTAACACCTATTTACCTTTATTGCCTTTGAACGGAGAACATAAGTCCATTCTTAATTCATTTTTGGTCAGCATGACGAATCTCGAGTATATTTCTGTCCAAATTTGTATATATATAACGTGTGTATAAGTATTACTAAGGCATGTCTACAGCATGGGGTTGAAACATGACCAAGTAAAATTCTTACCCCATCTCCTAGGTTTATGTTTTTTTTTATTTTTAGATAATTAGAAAATAGCCTATAAAGTTAAATATTCAACAAAGAACATTAAATGGTTATCTGTTATGGAACAAAAGTCAAACATTCACTCTATAAGAGCTATATTGGAGAGATCTTTAGTCTGCAATGGATAATTTTTTTGCAATGATTTAGCAATGAAAAAAAATAGTTGGAGTCATTGGTTTTTGTCTAACATTTAACAAAAATATAATATTCAAAAATGATTATAAAACAATAATTTTATGTTTGTTATCATTATTAGCAGCAATTATTTTCAAACAAATATGGACATTTCGATTCCAGAAGAGAGGCGGGGAGGGGATGTTAATAAGAATAAGTAACTTTTTTTCACAATATAGTAATGAACTATAGTAAAAATTTAAAGTTTAAACATTGCTTAGTTTAAGGGAACTTTTAATTGCGTCTATTTTATTTTCATTAGACTTTTAATGTTTAGAGTTAAGTTTGTTAATGAAAAACTTAATGAAAGCAACGGAATATTTTTCAAATTTGAATCAGTGTATTATAATCTCATTTTATTTTTTATTAATTTCATGGATGAAAATAATTTTTGTAAAGATCAAAATTTCAAAACTTACATAGAAAAAACAAAATACAATTCATAAATGAAAGTAAGAATGCTAAATACAAAATGCAAATTAAAAACTATTGTAGTATGAACTTATTTTAATTATCTTTACCACGACTCTCTCCACAGTATCTCATAACACTGATACACTTGAACACATATACCTTGAAAAGATAAATAATCACCAATATACGTATTTCATGCTAAACCAACAATCATCAGTTGGTCCAGATTACCATCTCTACACATATATGCTATAAGTGCTCAAATATATATATTAAGATAGCCAATCCTCATACTTTAATGAACAGGCTACAATCTGTTCCACACTCCAACTCTTCAACCATCAATCCAAATGAAAATCTGATGACGGAACACTCAAAGGCCACTCTGAGGCTGAGATTCTTGTCACACTATGTTGACCTAAGATCAATCTGACCCTTCATACCCATGACATAATCCATTTAATACAAGCATGAAATACGTATATTGATGATTATTTATCTTTTCAACATATATGTGTTCAAGTGTATCAGTGTTATGAGATAGTGTGGAGAGTAGTGAGTCATGTGAAAGTCAGTGCTCATATACCCTATATATTACATATATAGACACAAGTATATAATAAGCCTGTGTGTTTCAGTTATTTAATTATCTTTGTAATAAAAGCAGGAGAAAATTTGAGTCAGTCTTAATTTCACTTTGTTTTCTTTCAGTTTTATAGTTAAAACTTTTTGTAAAAGAACAAAAATGGCATGTCCAACAAAGAGTGAATAAAGCACAACTCTCAAACATCAATTTACCTCATGAGCATCAATTACAAAATGAACATTAAAAAGTACTAGAGACTCAGAATGAATGAGAGACAAAACCTCTTCCTTTTTTTTTGGTTTGATTTATTGCATTTAAAATTTGATATATTTTTTCTGAATACTAATAAAAGTTGTTTTTTGATTACAGTATTACTTTACAAGATTTATGCTTCCTTTTTGTTTTTATAATCAGAGATTCCAATGTGCTCAACATGTTACATGCATCAAAAATTAGCCATCCTTGCTTCATAGCATAAAATTAGTCATTTTCACAAACACCATGCCTAAGTTCACCATAAAATACACTAGAAGTCTGATACCTTTTCTTTTACATATCAGACACAAGCCCAATCACACCAGAAGGCTGAAGAACATACAATTGGCTTCATTATCTTGTTTGCCATTATATTTTTAGAATTTTAAAGAACTTTATTAATTGAAATTTATTAGTGCATTTACATTGTATTAAAAGGGGATCCAAATTTTACCTTCACATAATAAATTGGGGGGAAATAATATTTTATTTACAACTAATTTATTTCCTGTAATTGTACCATTATGATAAAATATTCTACCACAACTTTCTAAATTGAGCATCAGAATATTGGGGACTATCAGCATTTCAACTTCTATGTTATTTTCTATGTGAAAAGCTATTAATATATTTAAATTGATTTACCTTTTTAAGTTAATAAGTATGTACATATGTTCAAGTTTTATTCTTATCTTAGTACATCTTTCATCTTAACTTAATCATAACACAGCCATTGTTTGTCTAGAAATTAGACCAGTCTTTCTCATTCGGATAAATTTTTTGAAGCACCCAATTTCCGTTTTTCAAATAAATAATGTATACATAGCTCACATTGTAATTTTAACGTTATATACATTTTTTTTAAAATATATATTTTTAACTTTATATAAATATCAAACTTCTATTTCATCCCAACTTTCTAAAACATATGACCAAACACATATGAAAAATAAATGATTCCCCAAATGGACATTTTGTGCGAAAATAGCATTCATCAGTTGCCCAGATCTCTCACCATATTTTCGCCATTTGTTCAGGATTTTATAGATAGCAATTTATTATAGTTTGCTTATAAATGTCAAACTTTCTGCACTTACAACTTTGACACAAACCACTTTAAAGAATTATATTACTGATTATTGCTGATCATTCATTAAACTAGAGATTATCTCTAGCCAAAATATACTCTTTTATTCTCAATTAATATGTGTGTAGTATCTTAAAGGCATATATTAAGTGTAATAATGCTCAAGGCTAAATGAGTTTGTAAGCAATCATTAAAAACCAGTCAACACTAAGACAAGCCCAATATCAATAATAATCAACAATTTCAAACTGTTGTCAAGGCAACCTCCTTTTAACAATGAAGATATATATATAATTGGCATATGGTTAACCCAAAAACTATTGTATTTTCATCATACAACTGTGAAAACATTAAACATAATATATATAAATAATTGCATATCGTTAGTTGAAACTCAGTTGTAGTAAATGAATACAAACCAATGCTAGAATATTTCGACAATGCTAGCTATATTTAGAATACAAAGTCTGAATCAAACAACTTAGGTAAAAGAAAACCTTTTATCTATGTTGCTCGATTCAGACTTTGTGTTTCTAAATATAGCTAACCCTGTTGAAATATTCTAGCATTTGTATATATATATATTGTCATGTTATGGCTAGTACTATAATTGCAGACTGACGCCTAGCGGTGACAACTGAGATTAGCGAGCGCGCGACATTGCTCTGATGTTAGAGAACGCGAGTCGTTAATAAAGTTTGTTAGTTATGTTAACTGTGTGTAATTATTTAGTTAAATATTACGGCCAAGAACATAACATGGTGTCAGGAGTGAATCAATGAAATATTAGTAAAAAAAAAAAATTTCTAAAGTATAAAACAGTGAGTATTTAAAGAGTTATAAAAATAGTTTTTAATAGCAATTTTTTTTTCATATCATTTTTGTCGATATACAAAATGGCGTTACAATTCGATCGTTTTTATAATATCGAACCGCTTTCTATGGAAGGAAATATGTCAATCAAATGGACTGATTGGAAAGAATTATTCCTAAATTTCCTAGAAGCTACAGAAAACGATATGAAATCAGATAAAGTAAAATTGGGAATATTACGTCATGTCATTGGAAAAGAAGGGAGAGATGTAATAAAAACATTAGATCACGCGAATCCAGAAGATAAAAATAAATTTTTATCCGTCTTAAACCAAATGAATAAGTATTTTAACACCAGGAAAACAACATTATATGACAGAATAAACGCATATACAATGGAACCATACAAGGGAGAATCGATTGATCATTTTCTTACTCGCTTGAAAGTAGTAGTTGAAAAAGCTGACTTCAGCGATCAAAAACAAAATATTCTCCGCGATAGAATTATAATGGTACAAAAAGAAGAAGGACTAAAAGACAGATTATTTGAAAAAGGAAATATTACGTTAGAAAAAGCACTGGAAATAATACGTGGACATGAATCTAGAAGACTCAAAAATGAATTACTGGGAAAGACTGAACTATGTATTAATGTAATAGTGAAAAATCCAAACATTCGCAATTGTTAAAAGTGCAACCGTAATCATCCAAAACGTGAGTGTCCCGCATTTGGTAAAAAATGCTATAATTGTGGAAAGTTAAATCACTTTGCCAATAATTGCTGTACGAGAAGTTACAACCATAAAATTTTAACACAAAAACGCTCAAACACAAGATATAAAAATATTAATAGAAGTGGACGTTATGTGAACGAAGTACATGATACTACATCGGATTCATCATATACCAGTGATGTTGAAAACACAATTGGATACGTCAGACGTGTAGACTCAACTCATTCATGTAATGGCTGGTATGAACACATTTTATTAAATAACAATAAAGTAAAAATAAAAATAGACACAGGAGCTGATGTAAACATTATGTCTAAAAAAGTGCTCAATAATATTCATCCACAACCAATAATATACAAAACAAAGAAGAAATTACGCGCTTTTGGATGATCATTTCTTACCCCAATAGGAAAAGCAAAACTACAATGCAAAATAAACAAAGACCTGCGTAATTTACGTTTTATAATAATAAAAGAAGATGAACCAACACTTCTTAGTGGCCGTGATTGTGAATTATTAGGTTTAATTAAACGCAACAAAATTACAGTTCAAAAAGTAACTATGAAAAATAAAAGTAAAAATGATCAAAATATATCTAACAATAAAGATAAAATAACAAAGTGTATAAAAGATAATAAAAGTATTAAAACACAGGAAGTAAAAGAAAATGAAAACTTTAAGCCTATATATGAGACAAACAAAGATGCTTTTCAAGGTGTGGGTTGTTATGAAGGAGTAAATCCAACATTAATTCCACTAAGTATACATGAAAAATTACGTGAGGAATTAAATAAATTGGAAGATATTCATTTACAACATGAAATATTAAAGAAATTGGGTGAAGAACAATCCCATCAATTAATTGAAAAAGAGAGAGAAATACAGCAAAAATTTCAATTAGCAAAGGAAGAGGAATGGCATAAAATCACTAATATAGAAGCTGAAATGTTAGAATTACAAAATAAAATTCAAGAGTTAGAAAGATACAAAATTGATGAAAGTAATCAAAAGCAAGTTGATGTTAAAAAAACTGAAGATAATGCCAGACTAGCAATTCACAACAAAGAATTAGAGAAAGAAAAAAGTTTGAATTCTGAATTATATCAACAGATTCAACAGCTTAAAGACAATCTTCACAGTTTATCAGTTGTTCAACAGGATTTGCGATTACAAAACAGCAAATTAAAATCTTCTATTGATTTATTAACAAATGAACTGAAAGTTGTCAAAGCTGATTTTATCAAAATGAACACAGCTGAAAGATTCACAACAACTCCACAGTCACTAAAACCGGATGAAGAGACACAGTTGCCTGTATCTGAAAGAGAGAAATCACCACCATCAACATCAAGTGATAATGGCACAGCAATAAGGAGAATACCAGTTGAACGTTCCGGGAAGAGAGGAAAATCAAACCGAAGAAGAAGACCTTCAGTACATTTAAAAGACTATGTTTGTAAATAAAAAAATTTAAAAAAAGAGAGTTGTCATGTTATGGCTAGTACTATAATTGCGGACTGACACCTAGCGGTGACAACTGAGATTAGCGAGCGCGCGACATCGCTCTGATGTTAGAGAACGCGAGTCGTTAATAAAGTTTGTTAGTTATGTTAACTGTGTGTAATTATTTAGTTAAATATTACGGCCAAAAACATAACATATATATATAAGGCAAGATTGTATCAATAAGCAAGATGATACATGCAAACTTCCTCCTATTTGGAAAGATTTTTTAAAAAAACATTCTTAATTTAACATTTTTGCTATTGAACTTTAACGTTTTTTTCAAATCGTGATTGTAGCGCCTCTACAACCGTCTTTCTACCTTTAATCATCCAGTAGATGACTTGTGTGATCAAGTCGAAACATCGGTATATAAATATTTAAAAATTTTAACACTGATGAACCTGCAAAATATGTCTTATATATATATGTTGTGCGTGAAAGTAATAATATTAAACTTTTATAACAAAGTTGTTATAAAACAATATAAATTAAGATTTTAAATATATATAATAGCACATTTTTAAAATTGTAAATTATTTTAAATTTAAAATTTTAATTTAAATTATATATATGTTATCAAATAAAATATTATATAACACAATAAAACACTGGAATTAACACTACGATTTTTAAAATGTCAACATAGAAATAAATAAATAAATAAATAAAAGCTACAATCAGCTGTCAGCATGATTGCAATTTAGAATTTAAAAGATCAAAGTCGTATTAAAGTCTACAACATGAACATTTTCACTAAATGGCCAACTTTCCATAAGTTAATATTTATTTAATAAATTATCCATCATATTTATAAAATTTCTCCCTGATTTTTCTTTTCCACGAATCATAACAAAATAAAAACATTCTCAAAACAAATACAAATAGCTCAGTGTTCTGCAAATACAGATTTAGATCTAATCACAAAATAGATCATTTCTTTTACAGTTGTGCATGATTTTGAATTCTCTTTTTTAATGCATATTTAGAATCATCAATGTAATTTGACTTACCCTAGCACCCCATTTTTTATATAATTCATTAATTTTATCAATGACATCTTTTCTATTAATAATTAACCTATCCGTATTTGGTTGTAAATTAAAAACCCCATTAGAATGGAAACTACTGATTAAATTATAAATCCATGATTTCTCTTCATCCATCTTTATATAAACTTTATAATATTTTACAAATATCTTTATTCTAAATTCAATAATTCATTAAATACACTTTAACATAAGACTGAATTTTTAAAATTTTTGCATGTCTTTGTAAATTGAAATTAATTTAAAAGTATATGATTGTTTTAGAAAAGTTTATTTTTGACAGTGAATTTGAAATATGCCTTGGATTTAAAAATAATATTTATGTTTATATAATATTTTGGTGTAAGCAATTAATAAAGAAATACAATGAAAATTTTTAATTTTTATGTAATAAACAATTCTCTCCAAGTACTAATTTTGCTGCTAAAGAATTAAACTGAGAGACTGCAAATCTCTTGCACTCATTACTATCTACCAGCCATTCAGATCGTAAACACGAGACAGAGAATTTAACAAGAAAAGGGCGGTCCACCCTCTTCTTTACTTGTCTTTTTATATATCCAAGCCAGTCTAAAGTATTTAGATCTGAACGCGTGACTCTTAAATATCTTCACACTTAACTCACTGAGTCTAAATTACAAACATACAGCATGAAATCCTACGATTTACTACGCAGTAGTTTTTAGATGAGCGTGAGAGGTTTGCAGTCTCTCAGTTTATTTTCAACACTGTTTGCACTTTATAAAATAAATATTATTTACATACATTGCTGCAAGTTATAACATCTAAAAACTACTGCGTAGTAAATCGTAGGATTTCACGCTGTATGTTTGTAATTTAGACTCAGTGAGTTAAGTGTGAAGATATTTAAGAGTCATGCTTTCAGATCTAAATACTTTAGACAGACTTGGATATATAGAAAAACAAGTAAAGAAGAGGGTGGACCACCCTTTTTTTGTTAAATTCTCTGTCTCCTGTATACGATCTGATTGCTGGTAGATAGTAATGAGCGCGAGAGGTTTGCAGTCTCTCAGTTTAATTTCAATACTGTTTGGCTTTATAAAATAAATATTATCTACTAAAGAATATAATATTGTGAATTTAATTGACTGATCTTTGAATTCTGTGGAAATTTCAGTTTTGAATAAAGAAATGAAATTGTTGGAGACTCTGTTGAAAACTATAGAAACTTATTACACCCATAGATAGTGCTTATGGTATGCATGACGATCACGAGGAAGTCAAACTAAATTATTTTCATTCATTCATGCTTTTTCACAAGAGAAATAATGATTCTTGATATAAGATAAGCAGATTACTTTAATAAAGAAATATTTTTCTGTAATAATGCTAAATGTAGAGAGTAAACGTTAAAAATTATGTTTAGTGTAAAATAACCAAAGTAAAAAAAAAGATGCCAGCAAATTGAAAAATTAAAATGTATATTATTGGATTGCTGGTTAATCTATTGATACAACGAGAATACTTCGATCTTATTTTAATAAGATGTTTAATAAAAAATGTACTTAGCTATTTATCCATCAGCTTCTATTAAGCCAAAGATTTTGGAAATTTAAAAAAATATAAGAAAAATTATATTGAATTTTGAAAATTGCATGTATTTTATCAAGTAGCATTTTATATTGCAAAGTTTTTGCAAGAAGAATTGGGATTCGGTAAACATACAATTCCATCTTTGTTTGATTTAGTTAAAAAGATTGATAAGTTAGTTCTGGATGAAGAAGATATATTATTTAGCCTGAATTTTATAAAATTGTACTAGTATATAAAAAGAAAAGAATCCATTCAAGCGATTTATCAATGTTTCTATGATTTAAAAAAAGAGTACGCAAATTTAAATATTTGCTTATTAAGGATGTATTAACATTTGTGGATTAAAATTTGATAGCAACTTTTGAAAATGAATTATATAAAATGGAGAAAGCCTGGCCCATGGGATAACTAGTTTCAGCTGTTATATACAGTAATAAGCTGAACTATATTATAATAAGAATATTTTGAGAATTTTAAAAATTAGATATTAAAGATTGTTTGAAATGTGTAGTTTATTTTTGGATCGCCACTTATATAATAGAAAATTCCTCGATTTAAATTTATGAAGAGAAAGTAATGTAATCAATTATAAGATATTTATAAAAACTCATCGGTTAGAGAATTTGTACATTCCAAGTTCAAAATTCATATTATGAATAAATTGGCTGGATTTGAACATTTTTATTTAAAAATAAAATGCTATATAAATTTCAAAGTGATCAATTGTCTAATATGAGAATATAATAGGAAAGATTTTTTTTTACAAATTTACATATAGATGGAGAAAGAAAAATATTAAAGAAAAATATGAATTTCATTATAGTTTGTGAATAATAGAATATGAGATATGATTACATTAGTGGTTTCTTTTCCTTTTAATATTGTATTTAATGTAGAACTAAATATTGATAGGTTAATAATTAATAAAAATGATACTGTTGATAAAATTGCCAGTTCGGATCAGGTGACATTGGTGATTTAAAATGTGCATTAACAACTAGACTTCTTAAACTTGAAATACTGTATAAAACAATGCCATTCTGTGGATAGATTTAAATCTATTTTTGTAAACATTCAGTTATTTATAAAGGAAGTTTTTGTTTTGACAAAGTTTTTATTTTGTATTTGAAATATAAAAACAGCAAAACTCTCCATACAGTAGCGCCACTCAGTGCAAGCCAGAGTAATAAATGGATGCCAGAAGGCTTGTGCAAGTGGCACTACTGTATGGAGAGTTTTGCCTGTTTTAATAACAGTTATGAGCAAGCATAAGAAATGGAGATCATGTGATGTTTAGTGGTTTAATTACTGGAAATATGATTTGAGTGAGCAAAAAAGAGTCATATTTTATAAATATGATAAAGGATTTTTTTAAATAAATAATATAATTAAGCAAATAGACATAAATTATGAAAAACTAATCATTAAATGACTTTAATGGGACTTTAAGTTTTCACATTTTAACTGCATAATGCTAGTTAGTATGGCAATCATTCTGTAAGGTGGTTATACTTTTTATTTATTTATATTTTGAAAATTGAAATTTCAGTGATTTCTTTGGGTGGGTGTATATATATATGATGAAAATAAAATCTTTTTGGGTCATATCTGTTATATATATATATAGTATTATTTTCCGGGAGCTTTGAGATTAGAGAAAGAAGAAGCTTTGAGGAAAGTACTTGTTATTATACTAAAACATCAGCTATTTAGCAATTATAATTTTATTACACAGAAGCTCCTGGAAATAATACTATGAATTTATCATTTATCCATGGGAATATTAAATTTATAAATATATAAAGGAAATGCAAATAAAAAAACAAACACATTACTTATCTACACAGTCACTTTAATATTTCAACCAGAAGACTGGTTTTCATCAGAAATATCAGCAAAAAAAGCAGACTTCTGTTTGAAATATTAAAGTGGCTGTTTATATAAGAAAATGTGTTTGTTTGTTTATATATATTGTAATAGTACAATTTAATATTTGGATTGGAAAATAAACTGATGTTGCTATGGCCAGACATTATTCTTTCCAATTATTATTTACAGCTTTATTTTAATAATAAAGTAATAGTTTATTTAAATAGCATTGTAGAATATTAACTGATAGTATATGAAAGGGAATTAATTATGCACATTCCACAATAATCCAATGATTAATCATGATTTATATTTATAGAAAACTCAAATATCTCAACTTTAATGCAGCAATATTTAATTAATTAAAAAAATAATTCACAATGTAATTTAATAAGACAAAGAAAATTCTAATGATGAACTCTAACTATATCAAAATGCCTATGAATCTCTTTTAAAGTATTGTCTATTTGATGCAATGCACTGTTCTAAATACGTTTTCCAATTTTCAATGCAGTCCTAAAACTCTTGCAAAATGGTGCATTTTAATACTCCTATAATTTTTGTCTTTACATCTTCCAAACATTTTTCTATTCCAACAAATAAAAAGAAGTCATACAGAGGCTAGATTCGGTGAATATGGTGGATAGTTAACCTGCTTCATACTGGATTTTTTAAAACATTATTTCACACTTAAGCCCATTGGCTACTCCTATGTTGTCATGGTAAAGCTACTACTCCCTCTTTGTTACAAATCAGAACATTTTATTTAACCACATCAGGCAAATGTTTCAAAACTTGGATAAAATGCTTGATCATTATAAATGAATTTAGAATGCCTTGACATTGGATTTCATTTGTAGCACTTTTATGAGGCATAGTGAATTCGATTCTTTCATTAAACCATCCATAAACTTGTGTTTTCCTGGTGCATTGTAACTGTTTCCCTTCTATTTTCTGTAACAAAAAAGCAAAATTTTATGTTGTTCCAACTTTTCAGCCATCACAAAAATGATGAAAAAGTAAGATGTACTAACAAAAAATTTACTACATAGCTCCCTGACTTCACTTGAAGACATCAGTCAGCAGACTGAAACAGAATAGTTGCTAGAAGAGGCATCTAGCAGCAAAAGCATGTACTACAATAGCCCTGCTGACCAGAGAATGATTTGAGTTTTTTTGGAGTACTTCTTGTAACATTTTAATAAATAATAAAAATTATTTAAAGAAAAATTATTTTAAAAAATTATGATTAAAGAAATAAACAGATATTGGCAACTAAATTAACATATCTTACTCAGGTTTTTAAATAAATAAGTCTGAAAATTAAAACTTTTTCAAAACCTAGGTTGTCATTTCAATGTAGTGACTTTGGGTTGTAAAATATTTTTATAGAGTTATTTTCCCCTTTCATTATGTAGTATATACTTTTGTAATGATAGTTAATTTCACTAAAGATTATGAGAAGTTGTGTTTTAATTGAAAGATAGTTCAGAATTTTAGAAGCAGGTTTTTAATAGAATATATTTTAGGTTGATAGTGAAACTCTTTTTTTTCTTACAACTGATTGCTCTATATTAAAGCTAATAATGCTCAAGACTAGATAGGTTTTTAAATGCAAATTTTTTGACTGCTTTCAATAAATTTATATATATATTTGAAATATTTTTAAGAATGTGGAAATATCTATTTTATTTTTATTTTATAAAAATTATAATCAGATGATATAGACAATGACCAATGAAAGGAGTAAATTGTAAACACTTTTTTTCATCCAAAAGAGCTTACCCAAGTGGTCACACTTTTTAAAATGCAATCTCTTGTTATTTATAGAGATAAAGTATTAGAGTAAACATATACATGATTAAGAAAACAAAGCATCACAATTTTTCCTACTTTCCTTATATAATAGACTTTTCCTTCAGGAGTTTGAATGTTATAAAATAATAATTTAAATATAGAAGATATTAGAAATTACAGACCTATCAGCTTTTTATCAATTTTACCCAAAATTTTTATCAAGATAATTACAACTCATCTATAGAGAACATTGGATTTCCACCAACCAAGAGAACAGGCTGGATTCAAAGGTCGTTTTAATAGAGTAGATCATATCCAGGCATTGAGAGAAGTTATAGAAAGGACAAATGAATATGAGTTGCCATTATGCTTTGGATTTGTAGATTATAAAAAGGCATTTGATTCTATAAACATTTCTTCAGTGATTAAAGCATTGGATCATTAAGATATAGATCCACGATATTGTAATGTTTTAAAAAATATTTATAAAAATGCAACAGCAACAATTAGATTACATAATGATACTAGGAAAGTCAACATTGAGAAGGGTATAAGACAGGGTGACTCTATATCTCCTAAACTTTTTACAGCAGTGCTGCAATTAATATTTTGTGGATTAAAATGGGAAGTTAAAGGAGTGAAAGTAAATGGAGATTATTTAAGTCATTTAGATTTTGCAGATGATGTAGTTATTTTTGAAAATAATGCTTTAGAGCTTCAAGAAATGTTGCAAGAGTTATCAGATGAAAATAAGAAAATAGGACTAAAAATAAATGTTAAAAAGACTAAAGTAATGTTAAATGGATTTTCTCAAAAGATAAACTACAAAGAATTGTTTATGATGAATTAGAAGAAGTTAACAACTACAAACACTTTGACCAAATTATTACTACAGATGGAAACGTAACAGTTGAAATTAATCATAAAATTAAACTTGGTTTGGGAGCTTTAGGAAATATGCCTATGTGCTTAAAAAAGGAAGATTTTTAATAAATGTGTTTTGCCAGTACTTACTTATGAATCTGAGACTTGGACACTTAATAGAAGAGAAATACAGAGATTTCAGAGCACACAAAAAGTATGGAGAGATGCATGTTGGGAGTAACAAGAAGAGATCAAAAATGCAATATATGGGTAAGAGAACAAACAGATGTTACTGACATCATTGAAAGGATTAAAAAAACTAGAGTTGGGCTGAACATATTTCTAGAAGAGATGATAATAAATGGACAATTCTTAAACTGGATTCCAAGAGATTGTAAAAGATCCAGAAAAAGACCACATGTGAGATGGATGGATGGAATAAAAAAGTATGCATGCGTGATGTGGAGAAGAGAGGCTAGAGATCAGAGAAGATGGATTGAACTTGGAGAGACATTCATCCTACAGTGGATTGATAATGTTTGATGGTGATGATGATGATATAACTTTTAATGTGAACAGAATTTAAAACAAAATAAAATTATTTTTTGCATATTTATTGGCAAAATAAAAAAATTTAAAAAAAAAACAAACAACTAAATTTATCACATTAAAAAAAGATTTATAATCTGATTTTAGTAAACAATTATGTTTTCAAAAATATTACTTTTTAGTGCTTATATTTATACATCAAGAAACATATTTAATATTACTTTCAAAATATATTTCATTTTTATAATTAAATTATGTATCATATTAACAAAAACAAATTAAAAATTGAAATAGTTGCATAGAAATGCAACTTAAATAATATAAGATAGTCAATATCCACAAAATTTCTAGAGCTAAAACATGTTTTGTTTTTAAATTACTCTACCATATATGAAAAAAATGACATGACTAGTATTCAAATGGATCCCTTTGACACAAAATTACATTAATATAGCTTAATAATTCTTGCTAATGTCATAATATCAAATCATGCCATTTTTAGGGAAAAGGTTAATAAACTTCTGGGATTAATTGTTTGAATCTTTCAAATTTAAAGAATATGGAGATATCTAATTTAATAAAAAATGATTGAACGGTAGTTATCCAATTAATCCCCCAAAATAGTCTTAATTACACATTGTTTATGCCAATAAATATACAACTGTGGCATCTTGTTCATGTGTGTACTGCAAAATGACATATTTGTTGTATTCGACACCATGAGTTTCCTTTCATTTGTCATTCATAGCACTGGTTTCTTGTTTTTTTTTTCAAACTAAACTAAGACTTGTAAATTAGGATCGTTTTTTATATACTCTTTTAGATGCTTGTTTTTCTTGGTACTAATATGTTATAGCAAATTCAAAAACATCAAAATTAATTTCAATTAAAATAACCATACTAAATAATAATAATAATAATAATAATAATAATAATAATAATAATAATAATAATAATAATGATGATGATGATGATGATGATGATAATAATAATAATAATAATAATAATAATAATAATAATAATAATGATGATGATGATGATGATAATAATAATAATAATAATAATAATAATAATAATAATAATAATAATAATAATAATAATAATAATAAAAACAATTGAAAAAGCAAGTTAAAATCCAAATACTGTGTGCATTCATTCTTAATTTCAATTAGACAATATAAATAATTACTAAATGGATTAATAATATATCTATATGCACTAA
This sequence comes from Epiperipatus broadwayi, assembly GCA_028023455.1. NCBI lineage: Eukaryota > Metazoa > Onychophora > Udeonychophora > Euonychophora > Peripatidae > Epiperipatus > Epiperipatus broadwayi. The sequence continues at coordinate 1,154,709 of JAQFVV010006437.1, read as the reverse complement.
CACACAGTTAAAGGTGAAGCTAAAAAGAAAATTAGAATTGCTAAGGTGGCTTAGCACTTTCAAAGAATTTCTACATAGTCATAATCATAGCCAAAGAGTTATCTGGGAAAAAGGTGGAATATATGAGCAAAAGATATTCAAAAATATGCAAATTGTGAATTAAATAGTTCATTTCTTGGAGAGAAGTAAGCATGATTTTTTTCAATTTATAGTATGGCTGTTATTAGCTATAATGCCAGTTCTCCTTGATCTTATATTTGGCATTATGTCATTCTATACATGCAATATTAGCCGAGGAAGGTCCAAAAGTATGGCCAGTGGATTTTTGGTGCTCAAGAAAATGGAACTATGTTCAGGCTTATCAAAAGCTCTTCTATATGGATAATAATATTGAGAGATTCCTGTGGAGAGGAATGCATGAGATTTGCCATAGTATAAAGTTTGGCAACCAGTTTGAGAGTGTAAAATTTTATATACAGTGTTAGGAGTCTGATCAGAGTCTATTCTATCTTTGGAGCTATTAGTCAATTTATTGGTGGAAGGGGAAGTACAAAAGATTAGCCAAAATGCTGGAAAAAGAGTTTAATAAAATTTTTAGTTAGGGAAGGAAAGTGTAAAAGGAGAAGCCAGGGTATGTTGTCTTTGGGTGGATTGAAATTTTGTTTATGGTTAAATTGTTTTACCATTTCTGTGATATGGCTATATTTAAATCCTATATGGATAAAGTCTTTTAAGTATTGTTCAGTGTTAGCTTTATGAGAGGTGTCATATCCCATTTCTAATTAAATAAAATATAAATCCACATAATTATAAAATTAAAAAGAAAATTCTGTATAGCACATCTGTATGCACACCATCTTTTGTATATATATTCTTCTATTATTATTTACATATAAATTAATATAGCTTACTCATCATAATCATATGAGAGCATAGAGGTTCATAATTCATTTCTTAAAAGAAAAAATTTTTTTTTGTGTTTATTAATTTCTTGTATTTTCAATCTTTTCTTGTAAAATATCCATCGAATGATTATACTATAAAATCTCTGCTTCATCTTTATTAGCAACAAATTCAAATTGTGAAGAACTTAAAAATTAACCAATAACTTTTCTTAAAAAATAAACAAACTTGGAATTTAGATTTCAATAAAAATGATATAATAATTTGTGGATATAAATCAAAAAATAATAAAGATTTTAAAACCACACATATTTTTACAATTTCGTAAAAAAAAAAAAAAAGCTCTTTAAATCTTTTAATTTTAGCTTTGAGAAAAGTGTGATGACCACTTTAAAATATCAGATTTTTTTATATAAAAATATAGAATATTTTATTGTAAAATTTGGTTACAGCTTATGATAAAATTAGACAAGGATACATTAAATGGTATTCAGAGAGGTAGAAGTTCAATATTGACACATCTTGTATGGCACAGCCTATAAGGACTAATATGATGCATAGAGGCAAAGGAAAGAGTCTGTGATTTAGTGTCTTGGTGGCAGGTGACTAAGCTTTGTATAGGTAAACCGGCCCTTCAGAATGAAAGTCAATGTTATAATACTCAGGGTCTGGGCAATAAGCTTGAGGAGTAAGGTAAATCACAATCAATACCAAAGGAATGCATGCAAATCAGCCTCTAATCATTCTCAGGATAGGAGATTTCTATTCAGGTATGAAAAAGATCAGCTTTAGGGAGACAAATCAATTAGCTTCCATGTAGCATTGTAGATGTAGGAGGGGGTCAAATTCTGTTTTTTTTTCTGAATTTTTTCCATTTTGTCATTATATAAATCAAGCGGATACTCCAGTACATGATTAAAAGTGAGCCAGCAGTGGGTGTATATTGTCAATGAGAGTAGATAAGGAAGCCATTTTGTCATTTAGCATGGAGGCCATAAGGTCTCTGTAGGTTGAAGGGAAACACAGTGGCAGAGGAGGTGAAGAGAAGTTTCCTCTTCTCTGAGGCATAGAGTGCAAGTGGGATCTATGTTTGAGAATCCTCAATGATGTACAAGAAAGTGTTTAGTAGGCAAGACATTGAGGTTTATCTTCAACAGGAAATCAAAGAATTTGGGCTCAAGAAACTATCACTTAAATTGCTTGATTAGCAGATGGTTGTTGAGCTGGAGGAGAGTTGATCCTGCAGAAACATCAGGATTAAGGATGTAATAAGCTTCCCATAAATTGATTTTCATTGAGGATGGCTTGTTAGGAAGAGTAGTAAATTTGGAGATAAGAGGTGTGAGAGTTGCCAGCCAACCAGTGCTAACAGGGGGAGGCTTGTCTGTGGGAGTGATCTCCTTAAAGGACAAGGAGTTGGGATACTGCAGACACATTCTGTAGAAAGAGTTGTAGGAACATTGAAATATAAATGTATCTATGGAATGTAGGGATAACCCATTGAGCTTTGTGTGTTTCTGCAGGCCTTTCAAACTGATGGTTGCATTTTGCCTCCTCTAATCAGATCAGTGCACATCTTGTGTATCTTCCTGATGAAGACTTTGGTGAAATTGACCACTGGGGTGAAATAGTATATTCTGGGGAATATTAATATATTGATAAGGGAGGACTTGGCGAACATGGACATGTAAACTTTGGAAAGGGAGAATGTGATTTTCTGTGTAGACTGAAGTAGCTTTTCTTGGACAGATCTCCTCATGGCAGAAGCAGATTCAAATATAGGGAGGCCTAAGAAGTTCTGAGGTTTTGCTGCAAATGGGCCAGGAATGTTCTTACCAGAAGATAAATACCAGTTGGATGACTTGGCCATATTAAATTGGAGGCCAGTTTGATCAGTGAACTCCTTAAGCATTGATAGAAGTCTGGGTATTAATTTTTTTGATGGAAGAAAAATGGCCAAGTTGTCCATATAGGTGATGTGGTGAATTGATGTATTTAATGTTGGGATGTGGAGCCAGGAAAAGATGTCTCAATTTTAAGGAGCAGAGGGTTGAGGTAAGTGATGAAAAACATGGTGCTGAGAGGAGAGTCCTGTGGAATGGAGGATGTGGTGGAGAAGGGAGGGGAAGTTTCCCATTCAGTGAGATGCTCACTTCATGATTGTAGAGGAGGTTCCTAATAATATTGATGATTCCAGTAGAGATATCATGTTTGCCATTATTTTCACAGTACTTGTGTCACATGTTTGAATAAGAAAAAATGTATTTAGATAATAAATCAAAAAGCTGTATATACTTTAAAATATACATTGGAGAAATATGATGACCAATATTTTTTGGAGAGATAATTTAAATAAAATACAAGTAATAAATTTCTCTCATTAAAATCACATTCAAACATTTATATACACATACACCCATATTTACTTGTGTAAATTTAATTCACAACTTTTTTTTCAAGAAACTGAGCTGCTGAATATTAGTAACATATAGCAAACAAACAAGTCAAGGAAAATGTCAATATTAAAGTTTATAGGAAAAACAAAATTAAATTAATTAGTACATAATAAAAAATTAATATATAAGAAAGAAAATAGCAATAATTAAAAGATATAAACAATAGATTAGTTATCAAAAATAAGGAAAAATTTATGATTATATAAATAGAGCATTTTATTTTTAAAAAATGTTATATATATATAATCCCCCCCCCCCATTTTTATGTAGTATTGCTATTTTACTAAAGCGTTGGTGGTCGAATGGTCAGCACAGCTGCCTTATAAGCAGTTGTCCCGATGCATTGACACATGAAAAAAAAAAAAAGTTGGTGCTTTAATATTAGCTGCATCCGGAGATTTGGGTGGTTCGACCATATTTGGCTAAATTGTTTTGTTTTACAAATGATTTTTAAATGAATAGAAATAAACTCTGTCAGGTGAAGACATATTTGTTTGCATTTAAAAAGACTTGTTTTCTATCAGTCTGATTGAAAAATGGGATTTTAAAAAGTGTTTTATCAAATTGACAACCTTTATAAGTGAAGCAGGTAGCGTATATAAATGATCATTTTACAACTATCGTTAGTTTATAAAGAAAGCTGGTAGTCTTTGATATTAACAGCATATGGAGATTTGATCACTTCAGTATTTACATTTAACTTGAAATGTTGTATTCACTAGTTTAATTATATATATATAAATTTTAAATCATAATTTAAAATTTACATATAGTATACTATTAACGGGCAACTTGATATTTTACACACACACATATATATAATAAAGAGCAAATATTTCTAAACAAGCTTATTTTATTATTTTTTATTTATTTATTTTTTATGATAAATGCAACGTCCAAGTATGAACTACTGTACTTAGATTTTCACACATTTCCTAAGTATTCTATAAAATGTCAAAACGAAAATCGGCAAAGTATAAAATACTCCTAGCAATAAAGTCTGATGTTGTAATGACAAACTAATAATTGAAATTGTTATTTAATCTTATGTGTACATCTTACAGTAAGTTAATGAAAAGTAGAAAGACGATTAACAAGAAATTTCTTACATTCTTGAAGATATATATGATTTAAAAATTATTCATTCTTGTCAGTTTATTTCAAAAATGGCTTTAAAAAGCTATTATTTCTTTCCTGGCTTGTTTGGTATTTATATAAAATTCACCAATTCATTACCATTTAACACGCGCCAACTTATTATTATGTTTTTCAGCATAGGGTTTATCAGTAAACAAATAATGATAATACCATACTCAAAATTAGATCAGAAATTCAACGTATAGGTAAATGCTTAATATTTTAATAATAATATTAAAAAAACATTTTTTACAGTACTTTTGTTCTGTTATTTTACTGCATAGGTTTAATACAAAAAGCCCCATATTCTACATTTTGTATTTCTTACATTTTCTCATGGATTAAAAACTTTTTTCATACTTTGCCAAAAAACTATTTGACATTTTTATAATGCCTAAGTATGTAAAAAATAAAATTAAAATAAAATTGTATGCTTTACCTAAAGGCATTCTATACAATGCCTGCATTTCACATTTTGTTGGTAACATCTCTAAATGCTTTTATAAAAACAATGTCCAAAGGCTCAGAGAGCTCTTGTTTAAAACTGCTTGAATCTAGAGCGCCATATTGGATTTTTTAAAAAACTGACCTGAGACACAATTTTGACAATAATTTCAGTTTTAATAATGTTAGAGCAAAAAAATTACATCGATAGAAACTAGAAAAACTAAGGAAAGCAATAAGGCTGAGACAAATAGTGATTACCATTAAAAAAATAAGGTAAAAGGAAATTTTCACATCTGACATAATTATTACTTTATTGTTTGTTCATAATTTCTAATTCACTATTAACTAAGTTTAAATTACATCTTCAGTGATAATATCTTTGTATTCTTCATAAAATTATCTTTCAAACCATATATAATATGTCTTACCTGTGATAATCCATAGCTTCAGAATCTCCAAAAGTATTCACATAAGAATTCTTCATTTTTATCTTGTACCTCAAAAGTTACCAAATGCCAAAGGTGTCTATAAGAAAAAGATTCATCCTAATAAAAGATATAAAACAAATCATTTCCACAAGATAGATATGCATTTGTCATCATAGCAATTGGCTTCTTGTCTATCTAAAACTAGAAATTGTAGGCTACTGTCTGTATCACTGATAAAATGAGTTTCATCTCTCATTTTATATTTTTTGTGTACCTCTGTGATGTTTATATTCTTTACGCAGACCAGTGATGTTTACATTCTTTATGCACACCAGCGATGTTTATATTCTTTATGCACATAAGTGATGCTATCTTGTTATATTTATTGTATCACATAGATATAATTTATTTGCATATAGGTCATTTGTTAGATATAGACTTGAAAATAATGTGATGAAACATATAGAAAAACTAGAGTGATTCCACAGCATGAGTAGTATCAAGGCATAGGCAAAAATCAGAATTTGATTATTTGCTTGCATATGCAATCTTTCTGTACAATTGATTATTAGTTTTGTAAATCATTACTTGTAAACACAAACATACCATATAAACATAATAATAAATAATAAATTATTAAACTTTTTGAGAATCATTATTTTTATAAAATAGTTTATTTTTATAAAATAAGTGTATTAGAACACACAAAATTAACGTATATATGAATTCATATGAGCAGAAATAAATATAGAATTTATATACACACACCCCAATATAAACCAAATAAATAATAAATAGATTAGAACATATAAAATTACCCCATATGAATTCATATGAGCATAAATAAACATATAATTTATATAGACACACACTACTACAAATGCAAATTAATAAAAATTAATTCATCTTCAAATAATTAAAAAAAAATTAAAATATTCAAAAAATTAAAAAATTAAAATTCTATACTTACGAGCCTGATATATTCTTCTTATGTTTAGACTCCATTGAAGGCCTTGTTTGTGAATCAGAGTATTTTTATTCAGATAAAAGCATATTTTTAAATGCCAAGAAGACAAAAGTGAGATCACTTTGGGTAATTTTTCTGAACTCATTTTTGTTCTATGGGCAATTGTCATAAGTTCAATGAAATGTTATACTATTATTTATATATAGGATTTGGAGAGATCTTCCCTTCTACTACACTATACAATATTTTACACTATAAATTTTTTTAGTATATGAGTGTGTGTATATATATTGTACCCTCACTAATCGATCAAGTAAAATACAAAATAAAGCATTTAAGATTTTAATATTTTCAACTCATATACATTCTCTGATAAATTCACTAATAATCTAGGTCAATGTTCATATTTTGTTTGCTAGATTTATTTTATCTTTTACATGTTGCTTTAAATTTATTTGTCAGAGCATATACTGTGAATTTAGTTTGTAAAATTATTTGTAATTTTAATTATTTCACTTCCTTGATAAATGCTTGGGCAGACATAAATAGTTTTCTAAATTACTTACCTGTCATCTATTGAGACTTTTAATTATTATACTCAGCTTAGTTTTGGACAGTCATTTTGTTGGTGATTCACCCATGTTATATGTCTGCTTTACTTAAATCAGAGATTTAATATTTTATTAATTTTAAATCACTTACGCTGGAGTATTTTCTAATTTTACTCTTCCATTTCATAATTTATACTCTATTGTCCGTATTCATTTACCTTTTTTTATGTTGGAGATTTAAGTTTTCTTCCATTTCATAATTTATACTCTATTGTCCGTATTCATTTACCTTTTTTTATGTTCTTGCATTTAATCAACTGTGGAAATCTTAAGCATGATTGATCCATGCAGTAGTTCTGTGGATGTTATGGCATCATTAGTCAATAAGCTAGTGAATGCTCACCTATGCTGGTTTCATTGATTTATGCAAGAAACTTTCATTTGCTTCTTATTTTAGAACTTTTGAAGAAGGAAACCAGAGTTGCTCTGGTGAATTGTCAGATGAAGAAAATTCCTTCCCTCTTTTTCTAATTCACTTGTAGAAAATTAGTTTGTCTACCAGAGCATTGACATTTTATTCTTTCTAGTACATGCCTGATGTAACCATATTTATTGTGTGTAAACTTCTACTTTAAAATTTTATATTACTCTTAATAAAATTTTCAAATTAATTTAAAATTATTTTGCTGATGTTTGTCTTAGTGCTTTTATTTTATCAATTATCTGAACAATAGTTAAGAAATCTTGCTTCTCCCTGAGTCTAGTCAGCACAAACCATTATCATCATCCACTTTTGATCACAGTAAATAAATTTTCCAGATACATAGTAATCTGGTGGCACTCTCCATGATCAAAGATAGATTGAGCGACCATTACATACTGTACCGGTCGAAAACCACCACCCCCAATGTCAAATCGGATTCAAACTCAGCTGAACCAAAACTGAATTCAAACCCAACTTAACAGCTCAGATAGCAGAAATCGACGGCACAGTGCTATGCGCCAAGAACTAGCTCAACGGTTGGTGAGGACTAGAGATTCCTGAGTAACACTCATATCTAAGAATTTATATACTTTGAATAATCTTATAAATCGAATCATATGTATGTTCGGGTTGCCAACACAGACAGCGAGTATTAACATTTAAATAATTATCAAAAGAATGATGAACTAAGAAACCAAGTATGTTAGAAAATATTTAATACTAATAATAATTTGTTTTGTTCAATAAAATATAAATAGCATTAGTTACCTCTAGTCTTTAAAAGCATTTATAAATATAATCAGAGTAGCGGTCCTTATCATATGCCAATGGAAATTACGCAATATTGGAATTCTATGTCTATGCCCCCAACAAGAAAATATAAAGGTGGATAAAGGTATTTATTTAGAACGGAAATGATTGTTCTAATTTTATTACGGTGGAATATGAGATTTATCTTCACATTCGGAAATCTATTCATGAAGAGCAAAATGTATTTTAAGGCATAACTTTAATCTTTATTTGAAAACTTATTTAATTAAACATATTTGAGAATTGGTTCGACTTTAATTTAAATCACTTCATCACGAATTACGAGTACGGAGCGGGTTTTACCGGGACAAAAATGCAACGGTGCTTCCGATCTTACGAGGCAGAGAGTCAAATTTAAAGATGATCGCTAGTCGATGATCGAAGTCTTATGGCGGCTTGCATTTGGCAAGTCTTACGCCCTTTGACTAATGAATCGGAAAGGAAGTACTTTCTTCCTGGAAAAATTTAAATAAGAGAATGATCACCGACCAGCCTAACGGAGCGGAAGATGGCCCTACGTCAGCAACGTTTGATGATGATGACTTGGTAGTCATCGTTGAAAATAAAACCCATGTAGAATGCTCTACGTGATGACTTGACCAATTAATTAAAGTCAAACGAGCTTTAAGAAAACTATTTGAAAGTATTGGAAACTATGTTAACTATGCCTTAATATCGTGCCCTTCCTGAATATTAATATAAAATAACAAAAGTGGAATTAAAATACATTTAACCCTTTATCGACCCTTTTTGCAATAAGACATTAAAGATTATATTTGCATAAATAAATATTAGTGGAACAAGAAAATCATTTAACATTATGTGAATATATATAAATACTTATAACTTAGATAGGAGCTGGGGACATAGGTGAAAAATTGAGCTAATAATTTATTATTAGCTAAATGTAAAAATAGTAAACCTGTAATATTTTCTTTCGACTCGATGATTAATAGAACTTATCAATTTAGTTCTAATGGGCGAGAATTACTATTTGAAATTAATGTTATATTATTTGCGTGAGGCAAATGGAATCAAGGAGCTCATCGAGTCGAAAGATTATTGGCATATAATTTTTAAATACGACATTAAAAAAAACACACTAACATATATATATTAAACGAACCGCCAGGTAAGAAAAGAAAAGTTTAAAGACTAGAGATTTAAAGAATTACGTTATATATTTACAGTAGCATTTTAGAAATAAAGGGTGTTACAAAGATTTTACATTAAAGAATAAAAGAGCTCTTAATAAGGAGGAGTGTAAAATAAAGTTCGAACTGGCCAGAAAGTTTAACGTTCATTATAGAAACATATATTACCCCTTCCGTGCTGGTCCTTAAGTCACACCTCCAGGTTGTTAAAACGTAGGCACCATTTGGTTGATTAGTGGAATAGCATTTTAGTAGCTTTTCATGATGTTAGCAGAATGATCGATCCGGAAAAGGTTCAGCAGCTCCATTGATGATTTCTCGGGACTTTAGGAACCGTAGCCAGATTCCTGATGTTTTAGCCGACTATCATGATGAAATACAATTATTATACGCACAGAGTTCACTGCACTACTCTATAACAAAGCTTGATCTTTTTTTTTCTGACTTTTCAGGGCTATATATATTGTCCAGATGCCTTAAGGCTAGCGCTCATTTTATTATCAATTAGTTGTTTTCCAAAACATTCCTTCGATAAGCTTTCAAACTAATTTGTGAATTCCTTTCCTAATTAGAAAATGAATTCTTAAAGTCTGAAATGATTTTAATCAAAAATTGAATTCTTATCTTTTTTTAATTAATAAAACTTTACTGTTGTTTTTTTGAGAATTTGAAAGCCCATGGAAGGAATGTAGCTTTTAATCGCAAAACTTTACAGATTATTTAAAAGTAAAAAAAAAACAAGTATTCCCGACGCAATGAAACTTTCGAAAATTATATATATTTAAATATTTACAAATATATACGCACAATCCACGCAATTGTAATATATATAAATTCATGAATATTTTATCATGAATTTATTAAGAGAATTGCTCAATTTTAAACTGAAACTAATTGATTTTAATACACATTTGAAATAAATTATTCATTATGGAAATTAGCGTGGATTGAACGTATAAAGCCCCATTGCATCGGAAATTTAAGGTTAGTATTAGGGTAACTAACATGAAGCTAGGATCGAACTCAGATCCGACTGCTTCAATACTTATTAAATTTTAGCACAGCCAATGTAGGGCTTTGAGTTTAAAGCCCATGTGAGATTTTGTTTAGACAACTGAGAAAGATTTTAGGTATAGGAGGCAAGATTTAGTAGGTAGGAATCAGTTTTTTTAGTTATGGCATGTATTGTTGGACCAGTTTGGTATAAGGGGGTTTGTCTTTTTCATATGATAATAAATATACAAATAGAAAATAACATTTTATTTGCTTTTAGATTTTTTTTTTTAAAAAGAAGTTAGTATAGTGAATTTAATCTCATATTGAAAATGGTAGTTGAAAAAGAAAAGGAAGAGTCAGAGATCAGGATGATGATAAAGATGATGATGAAGGTGATGACAGAAATAATAGATTGTAGAGAGTTCAAAGCAAAAATGATTAAGGAAATGAGAGAAAGGAGGCAAGAAAGAATGGGAAGAATGGAGAAAAACCAAGAAAACTTAAGATAGATTTGACTAAAGAAAGTCAGAAAGGAGAAAAAGAAGTTGAGATGGAAAATGATCTGAAAAATGAGTTGAGTAAAGAAAGTCAGGAAACAGAAAAAGAGGTTGAGGTCATAAGAGATATAAAAATTGAGTTAGAACAGGATAGTGTTCAGACAGAGAAGGTGGAAATAAAGTTAGAAATAAGCAAAGATTGGGTACAGATAGAAAGTTTGGTGGATAATCTAGAAATGTAGATCAAGAAATAGAAGGAAGCTATAAGTTAGAGATTGAAAATAGTGTAAAAGACTTACCTCAAGAGATTAAAAATGAGTTGACTGAAATAACTGTTCGTTTTGAACATGGATCTAAAACTAAGAAAAGAATTAAGAAAAAGTTTTAGGAATATGATTTTAAAGTGGAAATGGAAACCATTTATAAAGCAATCTTATTTAAAACATTCAAAATGATTGTAGAAGATAAATTCTTTCCATTTACTAATGCGAGTAGTAGGAATAATAAAGTGGGACACTTCGTAAAAATATGTTTTGCTCAGCAAAAAGGTTTTCAGTTATATGAGCTAGAAAATAGAACAGAATGAGAGACAAAATAGCAAATTTTAGGCAAGTAAAATATAAGAGAGGTAAAGAAACTTCTTTCATAAAGTTAGTAAAAATAGTAAAAGAATTGCTGGATAAAGGTTAAGGGTTCAGCTTTTAGTAAACAGGCAGATTAAAAAAAAAAGTTAGGATTTGTTTCACAAGTTATGAGATTGGAAGAGCTATTTGGTAAAATACTTTTTTATAGCACAGGGCAAATGTTCAGCCAGGTTTCTACGGGGGGGGGGGGTTAAAATGTTTGAAGTTTTTTTTTAAAAAAAAATAGCACAGGAATGCTTTTTTTTTTTTTTTTGATGACCTGTTGGAGCTATCAAAGTAATTTTTTTTTAAAAAAAAGCTATTTAAAAGTTTGTTTATAAGAGTATGTGTATTAACAGACATACTCATTTATGTTTAAAATATGTCATTTTTACTTTTTATTTTTTTTATAAATTTGATTTTTAAAATAGTTTTCTTTTACCACTTGTTTTTTTTTATATCAAATTAATTAAAAGCAAGCAAACTTTTTAATTGCATTCCTGTTTCTATTATTTTAATTACGATCCATTTTAGTTTGATTTTAAAAGGGAAGTTTTAATTTTGTGTTGCTGTTTTTATATAAAATAATCCCTGGTTAGAATTCTTAAGTAAGGTTGGGTGGGAGATAAAGGTGTGTCCTGGACTAAGGCTTATAAATTAAAAACAAGAAAGTTTACATGGTAAATAGAGAGTGGGTATAAATAATACCAAACATTTGGGACATTTGAGATTATTCCTGGCTGGAACAAGCTGCTTCAAAGTGATAGATTCAGTTTCTAATAATTACAATATTCATTTTCACACTTTGATTTTAGCCTGCTGAGATTTGTACTGTATTTTCAGCAGTCTGGATATACTATTTTTTCTTAAAATCTGCCATTAATAAAAGATTATGTTTCTTAAAGATGTCTAAATTCAATGGTGTTTTTTAACCTCCAACATGCCTTGCTAACTTAACCAAGAACAGACCTCTGATTCTCAACCATTCTTACATCATGCCATGAAAGTCTGAAGTAGGAAGGTCCTGAAATATGTCTCTACACTTGCCATCATAAAGAAATGGAACAAGTGAAAATTGGAACTTAAAATAAAAGTGTGCACTTCTTGAAAAATTACATGAACTCTGCTTTACCATACGGTAAAATTATATTTTGTTCTTTCCAGGGTAAATAAATTTCTTTTAATTAATTCTCCACTCACTCTAAAATAAGTGTGATATATAAAGATTTCTATGTATTTGTTTTTCTTTGTATTTATAGTGTGTTTTGGAATCTTAATGTTAAGATTTCAATTTGTTTGCAATTTTCTTTATCAGGGAGTGTATTGTGAGATTATATTTTATATGCTTAATATGTCTCCCTTTATTTTACTAACTATTGGCTCACCTATCCTTATTTTATTGTCCAATAATTAATTTAAATTACTGTGTTTGTGTTTTTTGTATACTGCAAATCTTTTGGCTGGTGATTTATCATGTTTGTTTTCTAGTTTTTCTGTAATTGGAGATTTCCTTTCTTCTTATCCAGATTATGTAAGATTGTAATCATTCTGCAAGTTTTCTCATCTTGTATGTGAAGTCAATCATGAATTGCATTAAATGTTGTAATCATGGGCTGTCCTGCCAGCAAAATAACATTCTTGTCTCAATGCATTATTCCAGGCAAGAAATGCTCACTGGTGCTGTTTCATTGATTTCCTACAAGACCATATTGTTTTCATGCCTCACTTTTTATAAATGCTTTAGCAGTCATGCATTTTAAATGCTCACCTGTAATTATGTTATTACTCAATAATTAATTTTAAACTCTATGTTTGCCCTATTGCTAAACCTCCAAAAATCTTTTGGCTGGCGACTTTATTGTCTAATTTTCCGCAGGTGAAGATTTCGTTTTTATATCTCTAAAAGTGGAAATTAGAATTTTTTTTTCTTTGTAATTTTATAAGTCATTAGCAGGAAGATAAAATTTATCCATTTTTAAATTACAGGTGAGCAATACTTTTGCTCTGCTAAAGTATTTAAACTTTTAATATTTTCGTACTCATGTGCACTCTCCGATAAATTTCTGTTTGTATTTATTATGTGTGCTTTAAATTTATCAGAGTGTGTACTCAGAATTTGTTTGTAAGTTTATTTTCTTTAAATGCTGGGGCAGACGTAACTGTTTTTCTAATTATTTACTAGTCCCTTATTGAGACTTTAATTATTAATTTTAAAGTAATTTTCACCAATCGTTTGGCTGGGATTCACCAATTTTAATTGTTTTACTCCGATTCAATCATATTTTTCGGTTGTTCTTGAGGTGGATCAATCACCGTTATTTTAAACATAGTAATAGGTGCAGCTCATATCGATATAAGGACATTCGGGGTCTGACCAAATTTTGGATCTCGAAAAGCTCATTGGTGCTGGTGACTTAGATCTATTTCAAGGACGTATTGTTTAAGTATCTGAGGGTGAGAACCAATGTTTGAGTGAATCCTCTGCTGAATAAAATTTGCTTCCTCCCTTTTAAATTTGTTTATTAGAGAATCAGTAGATCTGCCAGAGCATCGCATTTAGTCTTTCTGGTACACGCCTGAGCTAATCATATTTGTTAACTTATAAACTTTTCTTATAAGTTAATTTTCTCTTAATAAAATTTTATTAAATATGTTTAAACTTAACTTGGCTGATGTTTGTCTTTGTGCTTTTGTCTCAATTGTCTAAACAATTTAAGATCTCTTGTTTTTCCTTGATTCTAGTCGGTGCAAACCATCATCATCATCTATTCTGATCACAGTAAACAAATTTTCCAGACACGTAGTGGTCTGGTGGCGCCCTCTGTATCAGAATAGATTGATAGACTAAATTCAAAGCTTTTGTCCGGCACAATATATATAATTTTACTTGAATTAAAGTCAAAAAAAATCAATTCATAGACAATTTTATAAAAAGAAAATAAGAATGTTTATCTAATTCATTCTTTTAGAGTAATCTATTAAAACAGAAAGAAAACTTTTATAAACTGTCAAAAATTTGACAGTAATTATTTTTTTTAAAAAAGACTATATTCAGCAAAGAGAATTAATTGCAGAAATAATCTTTAATAATTTTATTGTGTTAAATTAAAAATATGATGTAAACATCAGTGTGCAATACATGCACACACATATATGTAAAATTTTAATCATTTATTATTTTTAAGTAATAATCAAGTATGTTCAGAGATTACATGGATATCCATGTATGTGTGCATATGTATAGCAATGCTTGTCAGATAGACACATATGTAAATTTTAATCATTTATTGTATTTATATGATTGAAATATAAATCATTTGTATTGCACATGTCTGTGCATATATCAAGGAGTGTCAAATAGACACTTATATGTAAATTTTAATTATTTTTTATTATTAAATTCAATTCAAAAATATTCATTTTATATTACACCACATGTCTATGTGCTGCCTGGTTTTAAATAAATCTATTGAAATATATATGCAAATCAATGTAATAACTTGAATTTTGTAAATTACATATATGCAAATCATAATATGATAACTTTTTTTATTATATGTTAATCAAAATTAGAAGGCTTAATTAATATATACATAGCCTTATTTTAGAGATCTTTATTGTTAATAAACTTGAATTCAATTGTTAAAATATATGTTGCATCATCTCTTGGTCACCATCACAGGGGTAAAGCTTGTGTTCTTCTGCACTAGATTCAAGCGTAACAGTCTGATTATATGAATGGGGATGTATTATTAGTGCAAGGGGCATTCCTGTATGACATTATCTTGGTATGGCACTAAGATTATATTCTTTAAAGTCCATGCACTACATTTTATTTAGTTTAGTCTTATTAGAAATTAAGTTTATAGTTGGCCAGTACCTTAATGTACTAAGTGTCCAGAGCATTGATGATGATCAGCATGTTTAATGTCCCATCAATGTTGTTTTTATGATTATATATTCTGATGGATGAGCACTTAGTTGGTGCATCCAAGTTATGTTTAAATAATTGCACAAGCTGACAAAGGTTCAATAGTTAGCCTATTCCACAAGAGACTCATTTCAAATCCAGTCACAAGATTGATGATTTATATTTCAAATCCAGACACTTGGATTGTTGAGTTATTTTATTGTTGATCATTTATGATGATAAATAGTTATTTTGAATATTACTTACTTTTACTTATTGATAATGCTGTTTGATTTGGTTGATTATACTTTTAGTTGCTCTAAGGAGTTAACTGGCTGATCACTCAGTAATCTCTCAGAGTAATCTATCTCATGCTCTCTTATAATACTTTATATCACTCTTATTTTAAATATTTTGATACTCTTATATCTTAAATATTATATCTTTAAATATTACTTATGTATTTTAAATATTGCTTCTTTATTAGAAATATTCAATATATTTGGGGTTGATGATGATTGATGATGATTTATTTGCCATTACCCCAGATTCATTCCATCTCACACACACACACACATATATATATATATAGTAATGGTAACCACCTTTTTTTACAATTGGTAATCAATCCAATTAACTATAAAATTAAAAAAATACAATATTCAGCAAATTAATTTTTGTCTAGGAGAATTTAAAATAACTAAAGGCCAACCATGTACATGGTGGAATGACTACAGCAAAATTATTTTTAATTGACAAGTCGCAAGCAGCAATCGAATTGAACCCACATAAAAATAAGTTTCTATATAGATTCAAGTACATTTCCTGATCATTACCCCCTTCCACCTAATAAATTATTACATTAACAAAATAAATAATCAACTTGGTTTATATGAGAAATGATAAACAATAAAATTATTAACAACAAATAGAATTATATGATAGTAATGATAATATAAAAATGTATTTACATATTTACAATTAAGAAAATTATATCGCGATCCTACGTGAGAGGGAAAAATATTTGCAAATTAGAATCTCTTTGAGGATAGTTATAGAAAGTTCAGTTGACTTGCTTTAATATCTTTGTGAGCTCATATATATATATATAATCTGTAAATGTAGGAACAGCCATTAATCATTAAATTTTAATGTCTGCTGGGAATATAATATTTTAGTTTCTTTTGGTTCATACGATGGCATTCCTTCCAGGAAAGTTTCCATTGAAATTTTTTCTGACCATTTAAAATAAGTAGATTTTCAGATTTATAGAAGTACATTTCTATGGGATAATCACTTTTGATGACTAGTTTTCTTTTTTTTTTGGCAACTAAATGTCAAATATTTATGAATAGATTGGCAGAAACAAGGTTAAATTTTAAAGCATTTCTTTGTCTACATCTCCATACTCAGCTACAATCCTGAAGATCAGATAAAGCATTCTGGA
Source organism: Epiperipatus broadwayi (assembly GCA_028023455.1). Taxonomy (NCBI): domain Eukaryota; kingdom Metazoa; phylum Onychophora; class Udeonychophora; order Euonychophora; family Peripatidae; genus Epiperipatus; species Epiperipatus broadwayi. The sequence continues at coordinate 1,137,899 of JAQFVV010006437.1, read as the reverse complement.
GGATTTTCTACTTCATAAAGAGCATAATATTAACTTCAACATTTTTACAATTTTTTTTTACTTTTTTACAGTCAAAGACAGATGGCAGGGCAAAGTGTTACAATTCTTCCTATGGTTTTTGGCAAACTGATGATTTCAAAAGCTTCTGTTGGTTTCCATAGCAACATTTTCATTTTAAAAAAATGTTTTTTATTTTATAAGAATAAAATAATAATACATTTTATCTTTACACTCACTTTTTAACATTTTAAAACCACTTTAAAATTTATTTTATCATATCTTTTAATATTTTGTTATACATAATAAAGAAAAATATTAGCATAAAAGCAATACCTGTAAACTCAGACATGAGGGTTACATTTGCCCTCCTCTATTTAGGTATAAAATAGAGTCAACTTATCATAAATATTACTTGATTTTATTTCTACACAAAAAGACAATTTCTTTCAATTTACAATAAAGTCACACTTAACCATACTGCTTTAAAAATGGAATTACAAACTGGTATGAACATAACAAATAATGTATCTTTACAAATATGGTACATTGTTATTCATATAAAAATGTTTCTTTAATTTAATTTAAAATTATTTATTGGATCAGATCATCTGTCTGCAATGTTGAGATGAACAAGGAAATCCCTTACTGACAGTGAGTGTATCATGCAATATGCATACCCGAGAGCTGTCTTGAGCACAAATATATAAGCAACCAAACTATGTAATAAACAACAGATTTAAATAAAGCCTTTTTCTACTATGAAACTTAGAGACTGAAATATCAAAATGTGCCTGGCTCATTTTTGAGACATAAGGCTGACAAATATACAATTATGCTTAGCTCACTCTTGAGACTTAAGAGGCTAATAAATATAAATATATAATATGGTTGGGAACAGTGCTGAGATAAAAACTCTGAAGCATCTATGAAATATGACAATCTCAAAACAATAAAACACTCTCCATTCATCTCCAATACATAAAGCAACATGATAGCATTTCAACAAACTCATAAAATTAATTTTGGTTTCAAACTATATAGTGTTTTCCTTTACATGCTTAATCAACAATGCAAAGAATAGAGTGATATCATTTAATTTTGAATCCTGGTATTTTTTTAACTATTCATTTATGGACATTGTTCGAACCTAAAATATGAAATTTGCATATTAGCCTGATTTAAATATGGCACAAATAATTCTGAAACTTCTATCAAACATTAAGACAGAACTATTTTTAACAACCTTTCAATATTGAATGAAACATCATTATTATACCTAGTTCATTTGCCATGACTTTTTTATCAACTATTGTTTTACCACTAAACATCACATGATCACCTCTCTTATGCTAGCACATAAACTGTTATTAAACAAGCAAAACTCTCCATACAGTAGTGCCACCCTGTGTGAACCAGAGTAATCAATGAATTCCAGAAAGCTTGTGCATAAAATCCCATCTAGTGTCTATGCATCCAATATCCCCAGACTAGTTTTCAATTTCATTCTCATAGGTTTGTAGTTAAGTGGAGATAAAAGCTGGCTGCTGGAGGGTTGCATTAGATTCTAAGATCTAGGTGCAGTGCTTTCAGATCCAAGGCTCCCCACCGAGAAACTAGTCTAGGGATATTGGATGAGTAGGCACTAGATGGGATTTTATGCACAAACCTTCTGGCATTTATTGATTATTCTGGTTGGCACAGGGTGGCACTACTGTATGGAGAATTTTGCCTGTTTAACTATTGTTTTAGTATTTGAACAATACAATTCATGTTTATTTAAAATTGGTCTTTTTTCCAATGCTCAGTAGTATCAATATTTGTAACCTGTACTTTATAAATAATTTGTCTATTCTCATCTATCTAGTATCCATTAACAAGTCCAGAGTCATCAACTTAGAGGCCATTGTTATTCATAGAAGGATTAAACCATGCCTCTCTTTAAATATTTTTTAATCAATATGCAGGCTTTCACTCAGAATGACCTGTAATACCTTTTATTTATCATATAGTAACTAAAAGTTGGTGAATATACCAACTTGTTGCTGTGATATTACTAACAGTTGGTACATATACTAACCTATTTACTGTGATATTACTAACAGTTGAATGTATTTGGAATATTTAAATAAAATTAAACTTTTCTAAAGACATTCAACACACATATTAGATGATGGAAATAGTCCAATACAAAAATACAACTAGAACACCATCATCACAAACCTTCAGGAAAACAATATAGTAACTCTGATTATTTATTTTATTTTGTGCTTTCTAGCTCTACTTTTTACTCTTATCCTTAAGTTCTTGAACATAGTTTCTTATTGGACGATTAACATAGCGTAATTATTTGCCTAAGCTCTGGATTTCTTTTTAAGTTCTCTAAATTTTAATCTCGGTGATTTCCTAGTACCTTTATTATAATCCTACCAAACAAATTCTTTTTATATTGACTCTATTAAAGTGATCTTATTGATCGTCCATTTTTTTAAATATTTAAATAACGTAATTTGTTTTTCAAATCATACATTTCTCCACTCCTATCCTTATTGTGTGTGAACTCAGATGTACAGTCAACTATAATGCAAGTATTACCCCCAGAACTTCTGTGTTAAAATTATTTCGATTATCAATATACTAAACACTTTTAATTAACGCAATCGGACATTTATCATTATCTTTATCTGCTTCATCTAACTTAGATATATCTAGCTCTGTTTTCACTAACCTTTCTGTTATATCTTTCTGTATTTTAATTCGACTTTTATCTTTTATTTCAATATTTTCAATTGCTTGAATTAAGTAGCTGATTTCGACCTTTGCTTGAGTCAACCCTTGCCTGTTCTCTATTTTTATCTCTTAAACTATCCCTTGCAATTATTAAAATTTCTTAACCTGATCACTTTCATTCAATTGAACTTCGAGACTCACTTCACCAATTTTGCTTTCTAACTCTACAAAACGATTTTCCAACCTACTTATTATTTGCTCAGATAATTACACTATCTGTTTTTTGTTTTCTTTTGTCTGACTCAATTTGGTATTTCATTTCTGTGAACATGCTTTCTATGTTCTCTTTAGTTTCTGTATTTTGTTTAATAATGCTTTCCATGTTCTCTTTAATTTCTTTATTTTGTGTTTTAACATTTTTCATTTGGCTTTTCATTTCTATAAACATGTTCATAATCATGTTTTTAAACTCACTATCATGAGACTCAGTTTTACCTCCAGAGCTTCCATTTTTACTTTAGCTCGAGTAATCATAGATATAATTTATATAAACAAAATTAGCTACTCACTTTTTTATAAAAACTTTTTTTTAAATAAAAATATAAAACACTTTTATTTATTTAAAAACTAGAAAGCTCATCCCTCTTTTCATTATGCACCCTTTCTAGAACTGCAAGGTACTTTAATTTTAATGCCTTATTTTATTGATTAGCCTATTACTATTATTTCCACCAACCCATTTCTATTACTATTTTTATCTAAGACATCTATGAGTTTATTGACTTATTTTTATCTATAACAAAATAAATGATTATATTTTTCATCCGATCAAGTATTTATATTCCCTATTTGAATGACTAATTTGTATTTTTCTGAATTTTAGTAATAATAAAAAAATATATTTTAAAACTAAACTGGTTCAATCCCGGTTTGTTTTAATCAACATAATCCTGAAACCAGGCTCCCAACTGTAACAGTAACCATTTTTTTTTACAATTGGTAATGAATCCAGTTAACCATAAAATAAAAAAATACAATATTCGGCAAATTAATTTTTATCTAGAGGAATTTAAGATAACGAAAGGGCAACAGTGTACATGGTGAGTGACTGCATCCAAATTATTTTTAATTGATAGGTCAATACTAGTCACAAGCATCTATCAAATAGAACACACATAAAAACCAGTTTCTTTGTGGATTCAATTATATTTCCAGATAATTCCATCCCTCTACCTACTAATTTATTACATTAACAAAATAAATAATCAGTTTGTTTCAGATGAGAAATGACAATAAAATTATTAACAACAGCAATAACTTTAATTAAAGAATAGAATTTTATGAGAATAATGATAATAAAAATGTATTTACATATTTATAATTAAGAAAATTATGTAGCAATCACAGCATGAGATAAAAAATCTTTATAACTTATAAACTCTTTGAGGATATCTGTAGAAAGTTCAGCTGATTTATTTTAACATCTTTGTGACCTCACATATATATTTTGTATCTATAAATGTGAAAACATGGCCATTAATCATTAAATATTTAATGTCTGCTGGCAATATAATATTTTAGTTTTTTTTTGCTCATTCTGTGGCATTTTTTCTAGGAGAGTTTTTATTGCAATTTTCTTCTGATCATTTAAAATAGGTAGATTCACAGATTAATTTATAGAAGTACATTTCTATGGGATAGTCACATTTGATAACTAGTTTTCCCTTTTTTTTGATAAGTAAATGTCAAATATTTCTTCAGCCTTCAATAGTGATGAATAGATTGGCAGAATCAAGGTTAAAATTTACAGCTTTTCTTTGTCTACAGCTCCATACTCAACTACAATCTTGGAAAAAATATCTAAATCATTCTGAAAGGTTTCCTTCTCCATAAAATGCATGATATTAACTTAAAAGTATGTATAATTATTTTTACTTTTTTACAGTCAAAGATATGCTAGTGAAATGTTACATTTCCCCCCATGGTTTCTTAGAAACCAGATGATTTAGAAAGCTTCTGTTGGTTCCCATAATAACATTTTTGTTTTTTAAAAAATATTCTTTATTTAAAATAAAATAATAATATATTTTATCTTTACATTTATTTTTAATATTTTAAAACCATTTTCAAATTTATTCTATATTCATATCTTTTAATTAGTTATTTTTAATTGAATTAAAGGAGAAAACTGTAAAATTTGTCACTACTTGGAAGTTGGTGTCTCATCTGGTGGTCAATGTTAACTTTTTCAATATTCTTCTCATCTATAAAGGAGCATCAGTGATGATCTGAGTTATTAGATTGATAAACAACTGCAATATAATGGAGTTTTAGATATAATGTTCTGTAAAAAGAAATTATTTCACACTCAGCTGCCTACTATATATATACAATTTTAATGCACAAATCAGCGCATAACAGCAGAGCTTCTTCAAATTAAATCACAATTTATTATAAACTTAATATAAATTATAATACATAATAAATAATGCCCGAGCACTTTCAAGAGAACTTAGCTCTCGTAATCATGGGTAACAAAGAGTCTATTTATATTAAGTTTATAATAAATTGTGATTTAATTTGAAGAAGCTCTGCTGTTATGCGCTGATTTGTGCATTAAAATTGTATATAATGTTCTGATAAACATTTAAAAACTATATACTGTGTGCAAAGTTTTATTATATATATATTATTTGTGAATAAAGTTTTAGTATTTATTTTACAGTGTAGGAGTTATTTTATGTCATGAATCATTATGTACTAGCAAATTCACTTAAGCACAACAAAAACATTTAGTCCTATTTAACTATCTCATTGTAATTCTAATAAATTTTTAATATATAATTTATAATAATGTCTAAATAATTATTATAATGTAAGTGTAATAAAATGACATCTTTGGCACAATAATCCTGTATGGTTTCATTCTGGAGCTTAAAGTTCGTGGATGATGATTCAGCATTGTCATTTTTATACTTCTTATTAATTATTGAGCAATGAAACATTCAATTATGTTTTTTACTCTAATATCTATTAATTACTTAGTTTATATAGAAAGCTTAGGAATAAAAAGAATAGCAGTCAGTTGTTGAGGTCATGTGTTGTTTGAGTACGAAAGTGTTAGGTTGAACATATTAATTCTATTTAAATGAACAGTTCTGTTTTTTCATAATTGGTCCAGGAACCTTCAGCTTCTTAGGTTGCCACACTACAACTATCTTAAATACATAAAGCAGGAACATAATAATATCAAATGTAATATATGAAATATATATTTAAAGGATGTTCTCTAAATTTTAAAAATACATTTAGCAAAATTATGAGACCAACTTTTTGGATGTGATATCATAGACTCCCTTACTATAAAAGCACATTTTCATTAGATTGGATATGTGGAATGAATTAAGAAAACAGAAGATTTCTTTAAAGGTGCCTTTTGAGCCTGAACATCACTTTCAGAGGATTGTTAATACGTTAAAAAAAATTTCAGACATTTTAAAGAAGTGCAATGCTGGTGGTTTTTATTAAGAAGATATGGTAGAGAATAAAATAAATAACAGAGATGTAATTAGACTTGGTATTAAACAAAGTATTTCAGAAATAAAAGTTTGCTGCAGAGGAAATTAAAATATAGCATTGAGAAATATCAAAATCAAAAATGAACCAAGTGTTTTTTAAATGTGGAATATTTGTGGTTCACAGATTACTTTGCATAATCATGGCAAAACTAATCTCAAGTAAATAATAATAATAATAATAATAATAATAATAATAATAATAATAATAATAATAATAATAATAATAATAATAATAATAATAATTATAATTATTATTATTATTATTATTATTATTATTATTATTATTATTATTATTATTATTATTATTATTATTATTAGTAGTAGTAGTAGTAGTAGTAGTAGTAGCAGTGGCAATGGCAATGGCAGTGGCAGTGTCAGTAGTAGTAGTAGTGATGGTAGTGGTAGTGGTAGTAGTTGTAATGATGGTCGTAGTTAGTAGTAGTAGTAGTAGTAGTAGCAGCAGCAGTAGCAGTAGCAGGAGCAGTAATATTGCTTCAGTAATAATCTTTATTAATTCATAAAAGTTACATGGTTTACATAGAGCATGTTTACAAATAGTTGCCAGATTACATGGGCACCTAAATTTACACATTTATTATACAGTAAGTTAAATTAACAGTCTAATTACATGTAATGATTTTTGAACATATTGTTTTTTATATCTGGTCATTCATGACTATTGATAATATAACTGTTACATTATTATGGATACATAGGGTTACTACATTTAACATAACTCAATTATATAAAATCAACATACATGTTAATCCAAATAATTAATATATAAGACCTTTTTAATTTTATGTTACAATATATATACAAGATGAGAAGGAAAAAAGTGATTACATAAAGGGTATTGGTGGAGGGATGGGATGGATGGATACATGTTGTTATTTGTGTTGAATGGGCTGGTGCACTTGGTAGCATTAGCTTTTGCATTGAACTGGTCACTGAGTCTGCCACATTTTACATTGGGATGTTTTCTTGATGTTACAGTTGCTGATTAGATGACTTCAGCCATTTCAGTGAAGGATGACTGCATGGTGGTTTGTCAATCCTCATCATGTGTGTTGACTTCTGGTTGGATTACAGGTCAAATAAATAGTTGAGGATGAATCAATTAGTAGCTGAGTAGTAACTTGTGGGACCTTTTTCCATAAAATAGCATATAGTTCGGCTAGAGGTTAACAGATTATTATTATTATTATTATCATCAATATTGCCCTTTTTTCTCTACACTCATTAGCTGCAAAGTTGCTGATAAAGTGTTGATGAGAATAGTGGGACCTGGAATTCAAGATCTATAGAGTAACTTCTTGTTCTGTCACTTCTAGTGTACACACTTTCTATAAACTCCCCAGCAATTATAATTCACTCCTTCGTTTTTCTTTATAACTACATTTTCCCATCATTTTTATTTATGGTATTTGTAATCTATTTTGATTTGTTCTCCTAGTTAATTTTCAGCAACTACTTATTAAGATTAGAAAATAAACTAATTAATCAAAAGCTTTCAGTTTTAAGCACAACGACATATTTCTTTTAAATGTATTATAAATTCTATCAAATTTAATCCAGTATGTATGTTTCAACTCGGAATTGTAAATTAAAAGTTCTTAGGAACATTTATTTAGCTCGCAGCTATTGATTTCTTTAAAACTATAAACAAATTGAAATTTATTTTAAATTATATCATAATACTACTTTTGATAAACCCTTCTAATTTGAATTAATATATTATGTCAATTGAATTAAATAATGATAGATATATATGAAAGGTCATTCACCAGTTGAAGATAAGGTACCTGTTTTCAAAAAACTACCGAAAACTGATCGAGATTCACAAGCAACGGTTGCGATTATTAAAAATGCATTTTAATCAACAAATAAATTCCTCCAATCAATCAGAAAATTCTAATTATAGAAACTTAAGACTAGGAAAACTAGGAGAAGTCAATGAAACATTTATAACTTATAAAAAAAAAAACCCTTATCAAATACTGATGTGTGATAATAATTTTAACAAATTAATAATATGTTTCAAAAAAAAATTTTTTTTTTTGATACCGTTATGCTGATCGCTGAAGGTTGAGAATTTAGAAAGAAAAATCTAAAATCTTGAATAATATCAAAAGCATTAACACTTAAGATATTAAACTGTTAGGAAAAGAGCTGAAGAATATAAGTTTACATTAGAAGTTGTAATAGTATTATATTTAAGAAAAGATTAAAAAATCAAATCTGCCTATAGATGTGTTTGTACTTATGATGAAGTCAAATATATACAAAGCGAAGACACAGAGTGATAATTGTTAGGCAGATTGATAAGGCATAACAGTGACTATTTTGGGAGCGTCGACTCATCAATGATGATAATATAAAAAGAGACTAAATTTAATGTATAAGCAATATAAATGAATAGATAATTAATTATATCAATATATGTATTCGTAGAGAATTAGCTTATTGCCAGTATCAAACTGTCTTATAGACTTATAAGTTGTCTCGTAGATAGATAGCCCTGTTATAATTTCAAGCGGAAATATACGGTAGTTGTCCTCCTTTGCAAATAGAAAAACTATTTGTATCCATTTATAGAGCAAATAGACCCATCTCTCTAATATATCCTAAAGTGATTTATGTAACGCCCTATTTTGAAAACAAATAAAATTCATATTGATTTTGTAAGATCTAAGCTAGATTCCACTATTACATTAAATTAATAAACAATTTTTTAAGCATTATTTTATGTATTTAGTACACAGTCTATTTATTCCATTTTTAAGGAGTTTTCTTCTAATTTTTTTTTTACTGCAAAGTCTTAATAAAGGTCTCAAAACTAATTTGTCTGCATTAAGACTGTCTCGTCACATAAGTGTTTTGATGACTTTGCAATATATACAGTAATTTTAACTGATAATTTAACTTCAAAATGTAGTCAAAGCAATGCCTATTTTTGAAAACCTGCATTTTACCTTTTAAAATTATTTTGCATAGTTTAACTTAATGTTTGTTTGTTTTAATAGTATTTATAAATTTATTTAAACGCACATTGATTACTTAAGTAATATTTATTAAGGCTGTAAACCTCAAGAATATGCGCGTGAAAATGCGAAGGTAGGGACTTCTACAGGTCTTAACCACAAGCTTACGCTTTGGAAGAAAAGAGAGGAACCCTTTTTTACTTCAACCTACTTTCTATATGAATAGGTGAAGTTGAAGCGGTTAGATCTAAGAACGTGAAACTATTCAATACTTCACTGATTAAGTCCACAATTCCTATTACACATAAGAATTCGCGAAATTTATCGATTTACAACGAGTCAATGGAAAGACCTTAGTTTTTATAAATAAAACTACAAAGAAATAAATAAAACTACAAAGAAATCTGTGTCCAATTGTTTGAGGAATCTGAAATTAGAAGACCAATAATATAATAAAACAGTACTTAATTCTTTAGCTTACATATGTGGACAAACAAGAGCAACTCTCTATTCTAATGCCATCTATAGTAAGGTTAAGTAAGCTGTAAATTCGAATGAGAGAATGGACCTCCAGACCAATTTCTAACTTATGCCTTTATAAGTGAGGACTTGAAATAAATAAGTAATAAAAGTTTGTTGCTCAGAGCAACAATATGTGATAAAGTTGGATCCAAAATCCATGGACCTTGAAGTCCAGGGTTTGTTAATCTATAAATTGCACTAAACCAGGTAGGAAAATAAGATTTGGTATTCAAATCTGGAAGTAATAAGTTATGAATTTAGCAATTATCTTTAACCACATTTTACAATTCAAGCTAAATGTCTAAAATTAAATAAAAATGCTTAAGGTTTTGAATGCAAGCCAAGTTGCCTTAAAAATTATATAGACATGCCTTTTAGATCAGGAATTATGTATTTTACATAAATTCAATTCTTTTCAATTTATAATCATTTTTTTCCTCTAGCCAGAAATGTTAATAATAACTCATTATTTGATTATTGATTATTTAGTTTATATAATGTGTTAAAAACAATCTGCATTATTTTCAATTTGAATCTTAAGTACTCACTGATAAAGGCAAAATATGGATATCTGTTTGGAAAAAGAAATTTAAATGCACTATCATATGATAATCAATCACTGATTACCCAAGCTTTTTATAGATGGCACTAGATTGGAGTCCGTCTTGGTGTGTTTAGCTATTGAAATGATGTCATTTGACATATTAATTAGAAAAGAAAATATATTTAGTTATATCCATTATGGATTATCAACAATTGGTTAAAAGGTAGTAATGAAAATTTATCTCTGCTTTTTATATTTGGATCTATTTCTGGTGCATCTCTGTTATCCAGGTAACTGTAAAGAGCATGTGGCAATAAATCTTGTGTGATATTCTTATCTCTTAAAAATATATTTTAAAGCACATGAATTATTCAATTAATGACCACACATGTCTATAGGTTTAAAAATTTTTATTTAATAGAATTTGACTTGCTCTACAAAAATGTTTCAAAATCTTATCCTACATGGTAAAGATAAAAATAGGTTCCAGCTTCTGCTTCTTATTTGTAATTGTATCTCTTTTCTTTCTAATATTTTGTTTTTGTAGCCAAACTTCAACTAGATATCCTAGTGTTTCCAATATTTTTTTAAAAAGATTTCAAAATTGTTTTAATTACTATAACGTGTGTTTTTCATCTCTTACCAGAGAGAAATTTTAATCCCTATTTTAACATGCAATTTTCCATCGATTGATAAAAAAATAAAATATAAAGAAATAATTAACTTTATCTTGTCAGAAGTCAACAACTCTTTGGCCTAATCATTTAGTAAATAAAAGCAGAGGGCACTATATGGATAACTTTTTTTAAATAAGATATTATGCTCCATTCTATTTTAACACTCAAATATATTAACAGTTCTCTTACATTTCAAAAAAATTCAGCTCTGACTTAGCATTTTAAAAATCAGTATAGCCTTTTAGTTCACAAAAACATTAAAAAACATTCAATAGACTGTCTATGACAAAATAAAAATAAGTCATCTTACCACTCTATTCTAGAACCATCTAACTTAGAATAAGGGTAATCAATTGACACCAGACAGCATTATGAATTAAATTCCCAAACTAATTTTTGGCTACTGATCTTTAAGAGAATTGGATTGCAAATATCCATTTGAAACTATTTTATATATTTTTTCATACTATTCAAGGTAGTGAAAGTTTCAACATGCTATTTTTTTAAACTAATATATAAAAGAAATAAGGATAGTTTTTGGGTGAATATATCCAGTCCAATACTTTTCAAATTAGAAAGGTCTACAGAAAAAAAACTAATTTTGATCCATTAATTATTTAGAATTTTGTAGATATCCCAGTAGTAATATGATGAAGTGAATTATAACAACTTAGATGTTAAATCTAAGCATGAGATACTTTATTTAATAATAACCAGAAAAATTTAATCCATGAATAATAAGCATACATAACTTTTGAATATCATTTCCATTTAGTTTGACACAAGAAACTTTGAACAGCTAAGTAACATTTCCTTTACAGAATTTGCATATTTCAAATTATGTCCAGTTAAAAATTGACAAGAGTGATTTATAATCAAACTAAGCAATCTTAAGAAATGTTAATTCTCTAGTAAACCAGATTTTTCATTTATTTTTTGAAAAGCCAACAGTGATTACTTACTCCATGGTATGTTACAAATATATATCCTTGTTTAAATTTTTTTTCTAACTTCTGATATAAACTTAACTCTTGACTATGAGTGAAATATGTTCGCAGAAAGTACTAGTAAATAACTCTTTCGTTTAGACTATCAACAGCATAGACAACTGTTGAACTTCTTGATTTTAATAAAATAAAATAAAAAAAACATTGAAAAAAGTTTACAAATAAAATGCTAAACTCACTTCTGACTATAGTACATACAAATATTGCTTACAGGTTATCCTTGTTTCAAGTTGTTATAACATTCCATGTTGATTTGCCATTTCCGGTTTGTAAAATGATAAAATGCAATTAATAGTAATCCAATACAATTATTTTATCAATAGCAGAGGAATGAAGCTACAAGCCTGGATTTTTTACTCTACTTCGCTATTTACTAAAAAACATTTCAGCCTAGAGACAGATAGTGAGACTTATTCCACAGACAAAGGAACTTCAGTGCAATTTTTGCTCTGACTTTGGGGTGAACAACACAATATTAATAAATGTGAAGATTCATTTTTATCAGGTCAGATGCGTTCTGATAGCTTCTAATAGAAATATAGCTTCATTTGAAAAATTATATTATGAAAAATTATTTAGATCATACTCTTAGTCTATAATCTTTTGACGATTGCTTTTTGGCCGTTTTTTTTTTTTTTTTTTTGTGCAACTCATATATTAACATTTTCTTTTTTGAAATTTAAAAAACAGAAACAAAATAACAATATATATATATATAAAATGAATGAAATTGAAATTTGAGTTTATTTCTCATGATAATAATAATAAAATAGTTATAAATGTAACCTTTTCTTGTTATATTCAATAAAGTCCTTTTTGAAAGATAATAATAATAATAATAATAATAATAATAATAATAATAATAATAATAATAATAATAATAATAATAATAATAATAATAATAATAAGATAATAATAATAATAATAATACCACCAGCATAGAGCTTCAAAGTCCAAAGGTCAATCAGGCATAGACTTATTTTTAACGTTATTGTAACAATCTCTGATATTTGTTTAGTAATAAAAATTCCATTTCAAGTTCCCAGCAATTAGTTCATTTGCTCACAACTGAGTTAACAAGCTCTGGATGTTTATGCTTATAAAGTAATCAAAACCTTAGGCTAGCAAAAAAACAACAACTTAACTTTATACACTTTTTTCAATTTCCAATCAGTTGATAACTGATTTCCAATTTTGTATTAAATTTTTCTTTCAAATCTTCAACTAACATCAACTTACTAGATAATTTCAAAAAAACATAAGTCACTTCTAATAGCAATGCTGAGCCTAACTACGTACCTATATTTTGTCTGGACACTAGCCATGAATGTCACACTTAAATCATATGAAAAGCCTCAGTTGCCACCACCTCTAACACAGCCAGACCCAGAGTTTGATCAACAGACTGCAAATTCCAGCTCAACAATTGCAACCAGTTTGAACATAACTGTATCATCAGCCCCCTCTGGGTATCAGGACACTCTATGCATGGATATCATTCTGAAACTTCATCAAACCCTTACTCAGCTCCCATCTCTAGTTCACAGCTAGACCCAGCATCTGACCAGCTTACCTTAAAGTCCAACTTAACAATTGCAAACAATTCTAACATAGATGTACTCATCTATGCAAATGGACCAGAAAATAGATATGTCAGTCCCAGCAGGCCTTCCACCCCCATCAATACCCTCCCAACTCACATTGCCACTGAAATCAAGAGAAAACCTGTTCACCAAAAGAAGATACCCTAAAAAATAAAAATACTGACATTCATCTCACACCAGGCCACACTTCACAGATAATTGTGACACTATTATAGAAATTTCTAGTCCTTACTATGTTATCAAGACAACTCAACCACATATAGAACTAAACCTGGATTGCATCTGTAGATACAGCAGTCCAGACCATGTAAAATTTATGTAATCTTGTGTAAACCAATGAAACAACTTTTGCATATGTAAAACTACAACTACAGATTACCCATGTAACCACAGCAATCTAAGCAATGTAAAACCCTTGTAACTAATCCACAGCATAAATAAATAAATAAACTTTTACATACATAAACCTACATCTATGGATTACCTATGAAACTACAGCA